>JAEANM010010800.1:0-15604 GCA_017656035.1 Myanophis thanlyinensis
AATGTTGTTATTGTATTTTTATCGTCTGTAAACCGCCCCGAGTCCTTGCGGAGATGGGGCGGTATATAAATATGAATAATAAATAAATAAATAATAATAAATTAGACCTGCAAGAGGTGTACTACCAGGTGCAAATCAAAGGAGGGGATGAGTGGAAAACCATCTTCAATTTCCCCTTAGGGAGCTTTCAATTCAAAGTGATGTCTTTTGGGTTGCAAGGAGCCCTCACCCTCTTCGTGCAACTGATAAATGAGGTGCTACATGAGCATCTATATAAGGGAGTTCTTGTGTGCTTTGATGACATCCTTGTCTTCACCAAGACCCTAGTGGAACATGTGAAGCTAGTATGACAAGTGTTGAAGAAATTCCTTGCGGCCAAACTGTATAGAAAGCTGTCAAAATGTAAGTTCCACAAGACCAGTCTGGCCTACCTGGCCTACCAAGTGGCGAGTGAAGGCATAGATAGGGACCCTGCTAAAGTAAAAGCAGTTCTAGGCTGGCAACCCCCATGTATGTAGAAGCAACTGCAAAGTTTCCTGAGGTTTGCTAACTTCTACCAGCAGTTCATCTCTTTTTTTTGTTGAGATCTCCTGCCCATCACTGAGCTGTTAAAGACTCAGGAGGGGGCCTCAACAGCCACAGTCAAGTCAACCCCTAAAGTGGACTTTAGAATGTCAGTGAGCATTTGAGGAATTGAAAAGCTGTTTGCCAAAGAGCCAATCCTCAAGCACCCTGATCCAGAATGGCTTTTCATAATCCAAGCCTATGCCAACGATGTGGCTGTTGCGGCAGTTCTCCTTCAGAGAAACACAGAAGGCAACTTACAGCCCTGCACTTACACCTCCAAAACACTGACTGAAACTGAGTGGAAGTGGGCAGTGTGGAAGAAAGAAGCCTATGCAGTCTGGTGGGCTCTGCTAACCTGGAGGCACTTCCTTGAGGGCAGTTGCATGCCTTTTGACTGACACAAAAACTTAGAGGCACTAAAAACCCTCTGAAAGCTCTCCCCAAAGCAGATCTGTTGGGCACAATATTTCAAACGATTCAATTTCAATCTAAAGTACATCCCTGGATGGAAGAACCTCCTGGAAGATGCTTTGTTGTGCATAATACGATACCATAGTAAGCAGAAAGAGGTTGTTAACGCAATGATTCCCTCCGCCCAACCTGCCTCGCAAGCCATAACCAGGGGACAGGCTAGGCAGAGGAGAACCACAGATGGGGGTGGGGTATGACACAAAAACTAAAAGATGAGCTACCAGTTGACCCATGGTATAATTGTATGTGCCTTTTGCTGAGGTGGCATAGAACAATGCGATACATAGTACCGTAGTATTGGCTTGTCCTCTTTCCACGTCATCAGTGGCATGGAGTTTGTACCCATGCCAGAAATCCCCAGGCAGTTGCCCTCCTCCATGATGCTAGTGAAATAGATGGAGTCGCTGTAGAAAGCATGGGAAAATACCAAGCAAGCCCTTTGAGAGGTGGCAAAAATGTATAAAACCCAAGCAGACAAACATAATTCTCTCCAACTCCAGTTTAAGGTGGGGGATAAGGTCTACTTGTCCATGAAGTACCTAAAGTTGAAACTAGCTTCTAAGAAGCTCTTTCTGAAATTTGTAGGGCCTTTTCCCATAGTGTAAGTAATTAACCCAGTTACTCTGCAACTTAGACTTCTCTGATTGCTAGGGAAAGTGCATCCCATTTTCTACAGCTGTCAGTTAAAGCCTGCCATGGACTCTGAAGTCAGATCAGTGGATTGAGTGCCACCCAAGCTGCTTGTAATTGAAGGGCAAATGCATTACGAGATAAAGAAAATTTTGGACTCCAGAGTACATAGGAGTTCCTTCAACTGAGGGAGGGCAGCCTGTCAAGTCTGAAGCCAGCCTAACTGTGACCATTTTGTATCACGGCTTCAGGCTGGCACAGCTTGGAGGTGAAGGGGGATAGTGATAGAGGAGATTTTGTAGACAAAACAGAATAGCTTGCTGGTGAGTTAGAGACATTCCAACAGCTGACTGGCCAGAGGAGGAGAAGATATGTAACTAGGCAACCAGCTAGTATCCAGATTGTACAATGTGATTCATTGTTTTGAAAAAGCAGGAAACATTTTCTTTTAATGGGTGGAAAGCACGGGAATATTCAGAATTGGCTTTCCATTAGTTTGTGCCAAGATGATATCTTTAAATAAAATAGTTCTTTGACGAATCAACCTGCTTCAGAGTTCTGTTTTGAAATGGCTGTATTACTTGGAACCTTGACAGTATTGTCCTACTTGCTTGAGCACTGCTTGAGTACACCTAGGGAGAGGGTGGAGGGTAGAAGAAGTACTCGCAGAAGAGGAAAGCGAGGAGGTTTAAGGCCCCCTGTAGATCACAGTGGGACATTGCCAGCCAGGTTTCCGACCACCCCAGCCTGAAGAGGAAAGGCAGGAATATAGGTCTGAGAATAGGGACTCTTAACATTGGCACAATGACAGGGAAAGGTAGAGAGCTGGCTGACATGATAGCGAGAAGGAAGGTAAATATATTGTGTGTGCAGGAGACCAGGTGGAAGGGTAGCAAAGCACATAGTATTGGAAGGGGATACAAACTTTTATTACGGTGTGGATAGGAAGAGAAATGGGGTAGGAATGATCCTGAAGCTCATGAGGAATGTTTTAGAGGTGAAAAGAGTGTCAGACAGGGTGATCAGTTTGAAGTTGGAAATTGAAGGGGTAATATTGAATGTAGTCAGTGGTTATGCTCCACAAGTAGGCTGTGAGTTAGAAGAGAAGGAGAGATTCTGGAGTGAGTTAGATGAAGTGATGGAGACTATTCCCAGAAGGGAGAGAGTGATGAGTGGGGCAGATTTCAACAGGCAGGTTGGTGAGAGGAACAAAGGCGATGAGGTGATGAGCAGGTTTGGTGTTAAAGAAATGTACATAGAATGTACTCTACCTGCATACTCTCATATGTACATCATAAGATTCTCATACATACTCGCATACTCTCATACATACTCTCATATGTAACTCTATGTTCCTCGCTCTTCTGGAAATAGGTGTTAACTACAGCCATTTCCATCCTCTTAGAAAAGTCCACCACCATCTGTCCTTCTAGGTTCCTTTCTTTAACACCAACCTGCCCATCACCTCATCACCTCTATTCCCCTCACCAGTGTGCCCATTGAAGTCTGCCCCAATCACCACCCTCTCGCCTTTGGGAATACTATCCACCACCTCATCTAACTCACTCCAGAATCTCTCCTTCTAACTCACACCCTACTTGTGGAGCATAACCACATTCAATATTACCCCTTCAATTTCCAACTTCAAACTGATCGCCCAAAATTTCTAGGATTTTTTCCTGATACTAAAAGTAATAAATCCAGTAACAGTCCGATCGAGCCTTCCACGATTGTTGAGAAAATTTCACCCCATTTTCCAGTTTTCTTAAATGTCATGTGGGATCGCAAAGTAGGCCCCGAGATAAACTTCCAGACCCCATAGTCGTGCAAGGAGAGACATATTATGAGGTAAAAAAATATCTGACTCAAAGATCCACAGAGGAAGATTACTGTATGTAGTTCAATGGAAAGGTTATCCCTTATCTGAAGCCACCTAGGTGAAAAGTTGGGACCTTAATGCAGAATGCTTAGTTGACTAAGCAATTTCATGAGAAGTTCCCTAATAAACCTAAGGAACCACAGGGGGAGGGGTGGTTAATCATGTCTATGCTAACACCCATTTATTGTTTGTTTCAGGAGAGAGTAATTTGTTTGGGGGGGGGCTGTCAAGACTGAAGGGGATTTTGAATGTTTTCTCTTTCTGTTGCTTTATGAGTATTATGATAGTTTCATTTAGTCTTGCCACAGAAACTCAAAGTCGAGACGTTTGGGAGTTGGACTAAGATAGCTAGCTCAGGGACTCTTATCTCTTCTAAATTCTTCCCATAAGAAGCAAGGACAATTCGCTTGCACCTGAGGGGAATGGCTGGGAAGATGAACTTTGGATGCCACCCAAGTTGGATTGAAGCAGAGGGTGTCATGGGATGATTTAAGGGAAGGAACTTTTACTTTACTTTGGGTGGAGAAAACGTGGGAATTTAGATTCAGGTTTTCTCCAGATGTGCCAATACAATGTCTTCAATTAAATCTTGTTCTAAAAAGACTTTTGCTTCTTTGGAGTTTTGATTAAATTGGGGGTGCTGTGGGGAATCCTCGTGTTTGTAGATGCCTTCTCTGGCTGGATTGAGGCTTTTAAAAGGAAATCATTCCGCAATTTTCTTTCCCTTATCAGGATATTGGATCAGACAATGGGCCCCACTTTATTTCCACCATTATTCAACAGGTGACCAGGCCTTAGGTATTGATTGGCAGCTTCATTCAGTTTACCACCCTCAATCATCAGCTCTGGTTCAATGGGTGAATGGTGTCTTTAAATGACACCTCACAAAACTCACCCAGGAAACATACATATCATGGATTGAGGCCTTACCCCTTACTCTTTTACACATGTGCACAGCCCCTTGGCACCCTTTGGGACTCTCTCCTCTTTTGAAATCATGTACGGCCATCCCTTCCTATATCATGAATCACTAACTACTTCCCTTCTCACCTTTGGGGATCATGCCCTTTGGGACTATATACATTCTTTTGCAATAATGTCTTCTCCATTTCACAAACTGTTCAAACTCTTCATCACCCAGGATTTGACCATCCACTGCATCCATTCCTTCCTGGTGATTGGGTGCTCATCAAATCCTGGATGGAGTCTGGACCTTGGCCAAATGTTGGAAAGGCCCTTTTGTTGTCCTGCTTACAATCCATACTTCTGTCAAGATAGAGGTTATTTGCATCTGGATTCATCACACTTGCCTTCGATCCTCCTCCTCACTGCTGGGCACCAAGGACTCCAAGGTCTCTTGGACAGTGGCCCCTGGTGCTGACCTTGGGCGGAAGCTCTTGTTCAGGAGACTACATTGAACTGTATGCCACTCAGCTTTACGCGCCACACCTGTGGTCACCATGCTTCTTGCAACTCCCTACTTTTTTACGGTATAGGGATCGCTATTCTGTGCCCTGGCCACAGTACTGTGTATACCTTGGATTGCTGTTCTTTTTCCTTCTTTTACCCTATGATGTTCTCATTTGCATTCTCCATGCTCTTCTTTTTCTTTGTATTTTCTAGGGCGCATTACCCAGATGGGGGGATTATGGGATAATGGGACAGGATATAGCCCAGGACATAATTTGTATCTGCAACATGGTACAGGAACAGGAATGTGATATTAAGGAGTGATGAGGGGCAGAATGCAACCATACACATTGTTGGGAACCCCACCCCAGACTCCCTAAGCATAAAATGCTGCAGAAAGGTACTGTCACGAATGCCTGTGCTCAGGGGGGAACAAAGGAAGTAAAGGTCCATAGATGTTTGGCTCTGCTTGCATAGGCACTGTCAACCAGAGTCAGTGGCCATACTAGGAAGCAGGGAACCAGTTTTGGAGGAGCAATCCTCTATTTAACCCACCAGGTAAGGTCTAATTTCAGCTACTCACTGGACCCCTCCACTGTGCTCCCCTTACCAATACCCCCCATAAATATCCATAAATATCCCACAGGCTTCTCCTATAAGGATACTAATGCAATCTGGGAGCCCTGAAATACAAAGCTCTTTCCCAAAACCAAAAGGATAAATACTTATAGGATTAAGGGCACCCAATCAAACTGGGAAAAATGTGAAAACTAAAGAGGGCATCTCTGATAAAAAGGTAATTGATACGTTTACACCAAATGAGGATAAACAAAAGGGTGTGTGTGTTACATTTGAGAAAACATGAGTGGAGAGGCAGCCAGCTTCCTTGCAATCTGAAGTGCTTAAGTTTGAGCCTGAAAACATGGTACAGGAACAATAGGTGCCTATCTTCACTATCTCTGGTATGGCACAGCTTGAGGAGCAAAATAGTCCCCAATTCCCCAGCCCATCACTGGGGATATGGGATACAAACACACACATATAAAATGTACAGGCCTGGGTTAAACTTCTAAATGTTACCAATCGTTGAATTTGCACCCATATCCCACCAACTGGCACCCATGAGTTGGTTATGGAAGCCACACCTTTAGGAGGCCTGATGTTCCAAAAGATAAATGCCACTAAGGGATGGGTGATTCCCATCTTTGGGACAGGGAATTTGCAGATCGCAAAACTGGGGGCATTCATACAACATCCTGTGGTAGGATATCTTAACCATTTTAATACTTCTTCCAGGTATAAGTTGGGGATCTATGCACCTTGCACAGTCACATGGAAGGTTAATCGTATGTGGGATGTCTGGTATAAATGCCATCAAGCTTTTGATCTTAACCCACAAAGCAACCCTCTACTCTTTCTAGCTTATTTGTGGCTATGGGAGTCATGGCTCATAAAGCTACGTTCAAGGCTTATATACCTGAAGCATTGCAAGGTGAAAGTGGCATCTAGCTAACAAACCATCCTGACTAGTGGTTCCTTTGTGTCTATTTTGCATACAAGTCTTTACCAGCTTATTGGTCAGGAATCTGTACAATAGGAATCATGTTTCTCTTGGTTCATGTTATTTAACACAATGACTGGAACTTTTGTATCCAAAACTGCAAGGATACACATGAAATTAAGAAACATGTTGAACATCATCCCATTGCACATAGCCTGGGGAATGCTATCTTAAGGGGGATCATACCAGAAATTGGGGTAGGAATGAATTACAAGTTTATTATAGAGGTAGGTGATTGGACTGAGGAAAAGTTCAATCAAACCATCTAGGCATTTACCCAACTTAATAAAGACAAGGGGAAATATGGGAGGTATTGTTGCAGAACCGACAAGCTTTGGACATCATGCTTGCCACAAAAGGAGGTGTTTGTGCATTAGTCCAATCTCATTGCTGTAACTTTATCACTGACTATCAAGTTAATATTAGCCATAACATCCATCATATGGAAGAGGGAGTTAAAAATAGGCCTAAGGAAGCAGAAATACCTGCAGGGGCAACATGGGGTATCTTCACTGGCTTATTCTCTGAACTAACCTCACTCCACTTGGCTACCTGGATGGGGATGGTTAAAGGAACTTTTTATTGGCCTTCTTTTTGTGGTATTCCTTGTTATATTCTTCTGTTTTATTCACTGTTTGCCTCTCATTACATCTGCCTGTCCTAAGCATTGTGAGCCTCAACATGAGGAAACAATTATGTATTTATTTAACAAATTTATGTAGCTGCCATCTACCACTGGAATTCTGGGTGACAAACAACAAAAACATAATACAGGGCTCATTTAAGAAAAACAAATTGCAGTTACTGTAAAAAAGTACTTTGTCAAAATGTCTCATATTCAGTTACAAGGCAAACTTTATATTCTCATACCTGAGAAAGGCCCCAATTCTGCTGGCCATCCAGAAAGTCATGCCATGAAATCTTGGGGGGAGGGAGGGGAGGCTGTTCCATAAGGCAAGGGTCTCCTTCTCAAAACTTAGCATTCAAAATAGTTTCAAACACTCACTATTATTGATGCAATTAAAACCTACTTTTATCTTTCCAGTGTTTTGAAATAATAAACCTCATAACTAAAAATTGAATTAGTTCTTTACACTGCATTGATTAGAATGCATTAGAACAGGGATGTCAAACTCGATTTCATTGAGGGCCGCATCAGAGTTGTGTTTGACCTCAGGGGGCATGGCCAGCTCAACATCACTTGTGTCTCAACATCACTATGGTGACCCGGGCGCCGCTGGGGGGGGGGATCCTCCTGTGGCCCTCTGCCAGCGAAAACGGAGCTTCGTTTTTGCTGGCGGAGGTACTATGGGCTAGTCCTCCACTATTTCCAGGGTGGCCCCATGGGCCAGATCTAAGCATCCTGAGGGCTGGATCCAGCCCATGGGCCTTGAGTTTGACATCCCTGAATTAAAAGATAGGGACACTAAATCAAATTTGATATACATTATGAAAATTTGTTGGGTGATTTTTCCAATTGTTTTTATTAAAACCACATCATCTAGTATTGAAAAAAAATCCTCATTTTAAAATATGAATGGTTAGCTAATAGGGAAATGGGAAATGGGTCAGAAGTAGAAAGAATGTTGGAGCATCATTGGATGAAGACTCAAAGTGACTCTGATCAGATATTAGGGATTTCTTCATGGTGGTAAGGGTTGTGAAACATCTATACATCGCCATCATTATTGCATTTGCTAATAGCTATCCAACAGCTCATTCTAGGGTGACTTGGTCCCTATTGAGATAGGGCCCTCAGATATCTGTGAATTGAGGAAATGAAGAAAACATTTTGTACATTTTCCTAGATTCTTTTAATTGTTTTTATACGTGATTAATTGAGTGCTACTTTTTCCATGGGACCCATTATAATTTATTCACATTTGTTTTCAGGTATATTTTTTATGGTGCCATGCAAAGGATGTTATCCAGTCCTTCAAAACACTGGAAAGGTAAAGTGAATACTGTGCAGGGAGGGAGATAATACAATGTTTTTAATGTTTAATTAAAATGTATCAATAAACCTAAGAAATTGTGAGTTCTGTTTATTGCAATTATTGTAATCAAACAGTAGAAATAATGGTTTGATGTAAATATTAATTGTAATAATTTTTCATAAACTATGGTTGTAAAAAGTGTCATGTCTCCTAATTTACTACTAGTCCTAAGGCATTTTTCCCTACCCATAAGCCCTAATGAGCCATAATGAGCTTCCATTTCAATCAGGATTCAGGCTGAGTACTGAGACAGCATTGATTGCACTTGTGGATGATCTTTGAAGAACTTAAGATGTGGATGGTATGTTCACCCTGGCTCTTCTGGACCTCTCAGCTGCTTTTGATATTTTGCTGGACCAGCCTTGAGGATAGGCATGGGAGGACACAATTCTGCTGTGGTTCTTCTTTCTCCATTATTTCTTTCTTTTTCCTTTGTCTTCCTGGTACTTCTAAGATGTGAGTAGGAGCGACTGTGGTTGGCTAGCACCTGTCTAGCACTGCAGAGGGACTTTCCAGGCCAGCGGCCTCCCGACACACAATCAGTGCTGCATTAGGGGAAGAAGGCCGATCCCACTAGCCTGCCTAGGCTAGAGGTTTATTCCCAGCCTGAGGCATGAGGCACTGGCATGGTTAGCCGATGAGCGTTTTCAGCTCGGGGGGGTGGGGAGTGGTGTCACCAAGCCTCCTATTTGCTGGCAGGTCTTCCTTATTTTTTAAACGAGCATGCCAGCATTCTACCTCAGACTGGAGGTGGCAGGATGGCTGCTGGCGCGCCTCTGGAGTCGTCCAAATCTGTTTTTTTGCTGGTACAAGCTGTTTTTTGGGTGGGGGTGCATCCGTCGCTACTGCCCAGGCTAATGGATCATGTGCTCATGTGCGCAGGAACAGCTTGCCACCTCCATCCACCCCGATCGCAGATGGAATGCCCAGGTCGCAGCTAGGGCCTGGGTGAGACTGGCCTTCCAGTTTAACGGCATTCTAAGCCAGGCCCTGTTGCGCAGCCTTGTTCCAAGCTGTGCGAAGGCCTGGAGGCCGGCAAAGGCAATTTGCTCTCCTTAAGGGGGAGAGCATCTGGACCGTTCCAATGGCCCGGGAGGAATCTGGCCAGGTCTTTTTCTTCCTTTGGTGTAGTGGTTTTGGGGCCTGATCCCAGCCATTACCAGTTGCAGACCGCTTAGGCTGTACTGGTTGGCTTCATTCAGGACTGTTGGGGGGGGGCTTGCTTTGCATCAGGAACGATAGACACTATTCAGCCCCCCACCATAAAACTCCATACTCAACCTCCCTTCAAACAATTTTTCCCCAAACAATTTTTTTTCTTTCCCGCCCTTTTTTTGTTGCAAGATCTTGCAGACGTGTTTCAACTAGTGCTGGCTGCAGCCACATGGCCTTTCTGGGGGCAGCCATTTTGAGTGGGCTGCTGATAATGGGGCAGGTGGAGCTTGCTCTCTCCTGCATAGGCTGGACTAGATTTCCTAGGCTTGAGCCTTGGGAAGTACTCAGTATTTTTTAAAAATAAATGAATGAATGAATGAATGAATGAATATCCACTTATTCCTACTGGGTTAGGATTACTGGATAGATATATTTGAGAGTGCTTTACCTTCTGGGCCAACAAATAATTTGTTTTGTTGTTTACCTTCTTTTCTTTAAGATGGATTCTACATCAGGTCATGCTAGAGGACTGTCTCCTCCATCTGAGGGACATCGCAAGTGCACTGCTAAGTGCAAGCATGTTACTACTCCTTCAGCCCCTCATATTAGCAAGGCCAAGATCTCTAAGCACATGACCAGGGTGGAGGAAAAGGATGCCCTTAGGCAACAGAAGGCCCTAGAAAAGGAAGTCTCCAGATCAATCCGGCAGCAGACCAAGGCCTCTAGGAGGCAGGCTGCGCCACCTACCTCAGATCTAAAATCCCCAGTTGCCCAGGTAACAAAGGTTCAGGATTTTCTTCTGGTTCCACCTGTGGAACAGCAGGCAGACCCTTCAATTCTGTCTCTGGAAGATGTCCCTCCCCAGGCCTGTCAGGGAGGGGAGCATCCAGTGCAGGAGCCTTCAACAGCTGAAGCACAGACCCCCAATTTCTTGGGGCCTCTTCAAGAGGTTCTGTTGGCACAGATATAATCCATGATTGATTTGGCCTTGGCTCGTGCCCTTCCATCTAGTTCCTCGAATCAGTTACAGGGCCCTTCTACATCAGATCAAATGCAGCAAGGTCTTGGTTCTCCTCCAGCTTCCCAGTGCAGTGATAGTTGGTCAGATTCCCAGCACTCCTGGCAAGCTATGCCTGGAAGTGAATCTAGTGTTTCAGGAGAGGAGGAATTTGTGTTGTCAGAAGATGAACAAAAGACTAGAGATTTGCCTATTTTCCTGGGCTTTTTTCGAACATCCCTGTTTACATCGCTGCTTAATAAGGCTAAAGCAGTGACAGAATTTTTTTTTTTGGGGGGGGGGGGAGCCCTCATCCCAGAAAGATCTGGCCCTGACTTCAGCCAGTGAAGTTAAACAACTTTTGTTCATTACACAGACATCCAGGCCGGAGGAACTTCCGGCACCTCAGTTGTTCTGTGATGTAGTGCAAAAGCAATGGGCCAACCCTATTTTGGGGCAACCCCCTCTTTAGTCCAAAAGGCATTTTTACAACATAGAGGGGGCTTTCTCTAAGGCCCTCCAGCCTCCTGCTGTAGATGAACCTGTGGTTGCCTTCATGTCTACGGATGCACTAACATCAGAGCCAGAGGAGGTGCTCAAGCCTGAGGACAGATGAGTTGAACAGGTGCTGTGTAGAGGGCATTAGGCGGCAGCCTGGGCCATTAAGGTGGCTTCAGCAGCTTCATTTTTCAACAGAGCCTCATTGCTTTGGCTTCATCAATTGCAGGCCAGGATTCCACTTTTGGATGTCAGGATCCACCAAGACATCAATAAGTTGGTGCAGCTACAGAATTTTCAGCGGATGCAACTCTTCAAGCAGCCAAGTTTTCAGCCAGTGATGGGAGCATCGGTGGCTTCCCGGCACCTTCTTTGGCTCCATCACTGGCCAGCGGACCTGAAGAAGTGGAGATTGACATCAGCACTGTTTGCAGAGGGGAAGCTCTTTGGAGACGTTCTTGAATCGGTCCTCATTGTCACTAAGGACAGAAAGAAAAAGATGGCAACAGGATCTTGTGGAAGTGATCGGCACAGAGGCACTTATGCATGTCGATCGTCACTTCGAGACCAGGTTGGGTTTCCATATCACAGTTATCGCCAACCCTCATAGAGGCAAGACAGGCAGCCTGACAGGGCCTTCAGGGGATGTTATGTGAGCAGGCGGCCCTTTCGAGGAGGGCGAGGCAGGCCTTTTCATAGGTCTAAGTGACTCAGGATCGAGCCCTCCCATTGGTGGTCACCTCACCTACTTCACTGATGAATGGGAGGAAACATCATCAGATGTGTGGGTCAGAAGGACCATATGTTTCGGCCTCAGACTTGAGTTTCTGTCCCTCCATCCTCACATGTTCCAGCCATGTCTTGTTCCAAGGAGCGCCACAGGGCGTGCCCTGATGAAGGAGGCCATAAATCATCTCCTGGAGATTCAAGCAATCCAGCAGGTGCCTCTCACCCAACAAGATATGGGATTCTATTCCACCCTCTTTGTCATACCCAAGGCATCAGGAGGGTGGAGAGCAATTTTGAATCTCAGGGGCCTCAACTGCCATCTGGTGTACTGGAGGTTCAAGATGCACTCATTGTAAAGCATCTTGAGCCTGGTCCAGGAGGGGGATCTCCTTTGTTCCATAGATCTGCAGGGGGCATATCTTCATGTTCCTATACATGAAGATTATCGGCGATGCCTCAGGTTTTGCCACAAGGGTTGCCATTTTCAATACAGGGCTCTTCCCTTCGGCCTTGCGTCAGCTCCAAGGATCTTCACAAAGCTGATGGCCATCCTGACGGCTCATTTGCGAATCAAGCTGGTCCGGATGCAGTGCTATCTCGACGACCTCTTAATCCAATCATTGAGAGAAACAGCAGCCCAGGATTTGGACATGACGGTTGATGTCCTGCGCGACCATAGATTTTCCATCAATTGGAAGAAGACTCACCTGTCAGCATCCACCCAGTTGCAGCACCTGGGGGTGGTGATCGACTCAACATCTTGCACAGTTTACCTGTCTCAGGACAGGAGAGTCAGCATTGCATCACTCATCTCGCAGATGCAGGGTCAGGCCAGGGTTTCGCTGGCTCTAATGTCCAAATTGCTAGGAAAGTTGATGTCCTACATAGACATCATCCCTTGGGCATATCTGCATTCCTGGACTCTACAATGGTTCCTCTTTCTGTTCCAGAGGTTAGGACACAGTCAGGATTCTACAGCAGTGAAGGTGCTTGCAGAAGTGCTTCACTCCCTTAGTTGGTGGGTGTTGCCAGCTATACTCAAGGATCGGAACTTCCTGGTTTTATCTCCTGTAACCATCACTACAGATGCCAGCCTCTTCGGCTGGGGGGCACACCTAGCTCAGAAGATAGCACAGGGGAGATGGGACCAGGAGGACCTCCACAACAACATCAATTGGCTGGAACTGCGGGTGGCTCACTTGGTACTGTGAGCATTCCAAAACAAGGTAGAGGGGAGAGATGTGCTGATTCTTACAGACAACATTGCCACGAAGGCTCAACAGGGGGACACCAAGTCGAGGTCCCTCTGCAAGGAGGCCTTTCTTCTTTGCAGTTGAGCAGAGACACACCTGAGGTCCCTCTGAGCTCAACACATGTCAGGTGCAGGCAATGTGCGGGCAGACTGGTTGAGCAGAACCCAGGTAGAGCAGTCCGAATGGTGACTGCACCCGAGAATATTCCGCCAGCTAGTGGACCAGTTCGGTCTTTCCAGGGTAGACCTTTTTCCCACCAAAGGAGGTTTTTCACAAGATTCCCCTCAGAAGGAGAAGAGGGAGTGGATGTGCTGCATTGTCCCTGCCAGAGGGACTTCTGTACGCATTCCCACCTTTGCCTCTCATTCTGGGGGTAATACGCAAGATGCGGGAGGAAAGGGCTGAACTGATTCTGCTGGCACACCTCGCAGACCATGGTTCATGGATCTGATAAACCTCTTCATCACCAGGCCATGACAGATCCCTCAGACTCCAGATTCTCTGAGTCAGGGAGCGGTTCTGCACCACGACCCTCAATGGCTTCAGTTAGCCTCCTGAAGATTAAGAGAGCGTGTAAGGTCCAGGCTCTCCTCTTTCTCCAAGAAAGTAAAAACTCTTGAAATGGTGATATTTCAAAAGGAACCTTTTATTAGATAGAAGTGATAACTAGACAAATGAAAGAGGATCTGAGTTCCCTACAATGAATAAGTTAAGATAAAGGATTTAGGAACCCAACCCCTCCCTTCTGCCTGATGTGGGTATGGATGTGTTTTGGTAACTGCTGCCTTGATAAGATGATAACGGGATGTTCCCAGGATCATATCCTGCACTCTCAAACTGATACAATCCACATGGCTCTCCGTCCCTTCACATTCCCGAAAAGGTGTGAATATGTTAGGGTGCCTTGGCGCCAGGATAAAGGTTATAAAATGAAAGGTTACATAGTATGAGGAAGAAAGCAATAAACTAAGTAATACATTGAAGATCCCCTCTCCCCCTCCCAGGAGAATGGCAGATTCACAGTGGGGATCTGACATGCTGCCCTCCTTAGAAAAAAGGAAAATCCACCTGAAAAGAGACAAAAACAATATTATAATACTTTAAGAAGGTTTGTTGGGATATTGAAAGTGGAATTTCCTTACAAGTGTAGGAGCTTTAATGTGTTGTTTAGCTACCCATTCATTCTGAGAGGAGGGTAGATGTTTCCATGATACCAGGTACTGTGTGGATCCTCTATGAATGCGTGAATCAAGGATTTCCTTGATTTCAAAATGTTGTTCTCCTTCTACCATGATTGGGACAGGTGGGCTGGTGGTGATGGATCTGAGAGAGGAGGTAACTTCTGGCTTAAGCAAACTATAATGAAAAACTGGGTGAACCTGTAGTAGAGATTTAGGAAGGAGTAATTCCACCATGACTGGGATTATCACCCTGGTGATGGGAAAAGGCCCTATGAATTTTGGTCCAAGTTTCTTTGAGGGTTGTAGCGACTAGGAACTTGGTGGATAGATATACTCTGTCCCCTACCCTGAAAGGTGGTGGGTCCTTCCTTTTCTTGTCAGCTTGGAGTTTGAAAGCTGCTCTAGCTTCCTTAAGCACTGGTCTCACTACTGGCTATGTGGCCTGTAAATTTGACATCCATTCCTTAAGGGAAGGGATGGTAGGTTCCTCTGTGGGTAATTCTGGCATAGGGTTGAATTCCTGGCCAGTGGCCACCTAAAATGGGGTAAATCCCGTGCTAGAGTGAACAGTTGTTGAATGCCACTTCTGCGTATGGTAGTAGGTCTGTCCAGTTGTCCTGTTGGTAATTTATGAAACATTGTAAATATTGTTCTAATACACCATTGGTTCTCTCTGTCGCCCCATTGGTCTGAGGGTGATGGGAGGAGCTTAACCTCTGGGCGGAGCCTAATAGGGTTAGGAACGCCCTCCAAAATTTGGAAATGAATTAACTCCCCAATCTGATATGATTCTTTGTGGGGCATCATGTAAGTGGTAAATCTGGGTCAGGAACAGTTTAGCCAGTGCCTTAGCAGTGGGTTTTTTTTGGCATGGAATAAAATGGGCTTGTTTAGAAAACAGGTCTGTGACAACCCAGATTACCGTATTTCCTGCACTTTCAGGCAGTTCCGCAATGAAATCCATGGAGATCTGTCTCCAGGGTGCTGAAGGTTCAGCAACAGTTTGTAAAAGCCCAGGGGTTTTTCCCTGTCTCCTTTTAGCCATTGCGCAGTTAGGACAGCTGGCCACATAGCTCTCAATGTCCTTTTTGAGAGATGGCCACCAAAATTAACATTTGATGAGGTGTAGGGTTTTTACAAATCCAAAATGTCCTGCCAATTTGGAATCATGGCAGACCTTCATTAAATGCAGTCTTTGACTGGCAGGGACATACAATTTTCCTCCCACCCATGCTAAATTGTCCTTTATTGTGCAGGTATTTTTGTGTGTTTGAAA
>JAEANM010010801.1:0-12623 GCA_017656035.1 Myanophis thanlyinensis
CCATTCCTTCCTTCTCTCCCTTCCTTCTTCCTCTCTATTCCTTCCTTCTCCTCCTTCCAGCCTTCCTTCTGAGCCCTTCCTGCCCTGCAACCACAGCCCCCCTCAGGCTCCATCCAGACCGGTGGCCAAGGATACTGTTGGGGCAGTGGGGCCTGCAGAGCCCTGATGCCGGCGGGGTGAGGCTGAGGCGGCGGCAGCACCACAGTGGCAGCAGGAGGGGTCCCGGCTACTACTGCTGCTGCTGCCACCAGCGGAGGAACCGGAGTGGCGGCAGGAGGCGCCCTGCTGGCCACAGCCAGGGAAGGGGATGCTCCAGTCACTGCTGCTGCCCCCGTCGCCAGGGAGGAACTGGAGAGGCGGCAGGAGGCACCCCGCTGGCCACCGCCAGGGAAGGGGATGCTCCAGTCACCGCCACTGCCCCCGTCACCGGCAGAGGAACTGGAGCAGCGGCAGGAGGTGCCCTGCTGGCTATGATTAAGCATAACATTTAGTTCTAGAGATCATAAGACATTTTTTCTGAAGGGGCTAGATAACATGTCACATCTGATGAAGTTCATGGACTGATGCTATCTGTACCCTATGAGATTTGTTTACTTCAATAAGATCACTGATTAAACCATTAGCTTCCCAATTATTTTTCCTTCAAACAAAACATCTTTCCTATGATACTTGCCATAGGATTCCCAATAAGGTGGGTCTCAACATGGTGTGCCTGGAAGCATAAATTAGCAGTTAAATCACAAGCCTAAGTGCAAGTTGTACAATTTTGTCTATAATGCCATTATTGGGAAAAAAAAGCAGAAAAATACATTTCACTGCAATTTGCTTAGCTCCAATCAAGCATGCAGATTTACTTATTTTCCTTCCCTCCTTCCCTCCCTTCTAAAGGTTACCTGACTCCAGTTGACTTACACTGTAAACAGTAAAGTTACTATGTATTTGGTTCTCTCCTTTCTTGTAAGAAATTTCATCACTGACTCCGAGTAGAGTTGCATTACCCTGCCTGGATTTAGTGTGCAATTTAGAGCTCTTCCTGGGTCGCATCTACTTGAAAAACAGATGGCAGCTATGACCAAGTGAACCTTTGCCATTGTGCCATTCCTTATTGAGAAGATCTTACAGCACCCTTAATTATTTCTCAATTGGATTGCAACACAGTCTATCTGGGATTGTTGTTGAAAACCATCTGGAAGCTTCAGTTGATCCAGAATGAAGCCGTGTGGGGCAGTTATATCTTTTATTCATTGCATTCATATAATACTCTGCAGAAGCTGCATTAGCTGCCTACAGGCTTCTTGGTACAATTAAAAGTGCTAGCTTTCATCTATAAAGTCCTGCATGGCATAGAATTGAGTTATTATCAGGACAACTTTTTTCCTAAGGATACATGCAGAGATGGGATTCAACCAGTTCACACCTATTCTCTAGAAACAGTTGTTAATTTTCTAAGCCATTCAGAAAACTGCTGGTTCAGCTGGTTATTAGGGCAGACAACCAGTTGTTAAATTATTTGAATCCCACTACTGGATACATGCCTTGATATAGTTACAGAAAAGGCCTGTTATATGTTTCTTCTCTAAAACAATGTCATCTTATGATATCTGGAAAGCATGCCTTCTCAATGGTGGTCCCTGCCAGAGTTTTGAAACAATCTTTCCAAGATATGGTTGGCTTTGATTCTGCAGCTTTTAGAAAGGCAGTTAAGACCTGGCTTTTTCCACAGGAGTTGGGTAATGTTAAGCAGAGTTAACATGGTGAAATGTATCATATCATATCCCAATTGCCATTTAATTGTTTTAATTTGATTTAATGATATGTGTAACTTTTCTGTGGTACATTTGTTTAATGATTTTGTATGCCACCAAGACTCGCATTATTGGAATTGTAGAGCTATACAAATGTTCTAAAAAAATATTCACCCTCCCCTCAGGAGTAAAAGAAAAGTCAAACTTTCAAGGACTTTCCACCACATTGGAAGACAGATGGATCACTGGGAGGATGTTGTTGGGAAGGCAGGCACCATAAAAATCCATGTCATCTTCAACTCTACTTTTCTTGCATATTAGTAATGTATGGTAAGTAACATTGTTTGAGTTTGAACTTACTTTTCAATAGAATATTTATTAACATTTTTATTGTGATTTTTTTTACTATGGCAAAGTATTCATTGTACCATATACAACTAAGAAAGTATTTTACTTCCTGATTCACATTTTTTTTCTCTGTGTTCATTGGCTTTGCTTAAAAGTCTCTTTTCTTCAAAGGTAGACTATCAGACAGTACATATAAATACAAAAAAAAAAAAAATGATTTCTCATTCTGGTGCCCTGACAATTGTGTTATAAGTGCATTTATACTGGGAATGCATTAGGCATTAGGCAGTTCAGTATAAGACACTCCTTAACCAAGTTGGTGAAAAATGTCAGCAATATGAAAAGCTTTGCAATGGCATCAGCAGAACTCTGTGTACATAAAATGTCAATCCTAGTGCAGAGTTTTCATACATCCAGTTATAATGTAAATATACAAATGGGTCTCCATTTGTTTGTATTGAATTCAAAGGGAAAAGGCATGAGAACATTGGAGAATGTCAGTTTTAATGGAGAAATTGCATATATTTTTTGTTGTGGCTACACACAATGGAATTAAATTTTCTTCTGTAAAGCACATGCACATACTTTTGCATTAAATATGCTGTGGATATCAATGCAAGATCATTTCTACCCAATTAATGTTCTCTATTTCATACATTCTTACATAGTGGATACTCCATTTTGAATATTTTATGTACTGTATATTGCATGCAACCTTAAGCATTCATTTTGTGATTTCAATACTCTTGAATTACCCCCAATGTATTAAGATATGATCTTCCCTTGATTCCCTTCCCGTGATCTTCCCTTTTTGTACATTTAGCCATCTGTGGGATACTTTTTTTTTCTATTTTTTTAAATAACAAATTAAATTAAATTTGCTGCTTTAAGCTCTTTCCTTATATGAGTAACCTTATTGAGCATATTCCCTGCATTTTTGGAGCTATTTTTAATACAGTCCTGACCAAAAGTTGTTTTTCTGATTTATTAATGAACACTAATTCAAACAAAGTTTAATTTATAGAACCCATATTACCATGCTCACATCCCAATGTCCAAAACTGATTTTAGCTAATGTGGTATAGTAGATAACATCTTAGCCTAGTCCCAGTGTTCAGGTCCATCCTTAGCAAACAAAACTTGGGGCCAATCACACTCTCTCAGTTAAATGCATTTTACAGGATTGCAATTGTGGTGATTAAAATAGCAATAGCACTTAGACATATATCATTTCACAGCACTTTACACCCCTTTCTAAGTAGTTCATAGAGTCAGCATATTGCCCTCAATGAGCATATTGCCCTCAACAATACATTCATGAGATTCCCAGATTTCCCTACTCAATTATCTTTGTCCAAAGACTTTCTTGGCATGGGACTGCTATGGTTCCTTGGATACATGTGTTAGTTTTAATTCTGTGGAGTCTCTTGCTTTATTTTTCTGTATTCCTGTCAGGGTTTTATAGTATATGTAGAATTTTATCACTTTTACACAAATAAATATTGGTTTAAACTTTCTTTCTTCCTAGAGGAAGATTAAAATCAAATCATTCAATAAATTACAACATAACTACTATAAAGTCTAAAATCACTAGTATTAGAGATCAAGGACCGGCCACCATAGATGTCACAAACACACCACCATGATGATTTTGATGACATTATCCATTCAGTTGTGCTTGACTCTCAGAAAGTCTATGGGGCAAGTTTCTCCACATCTCATGATCTTGCACAAAATTTCTTTTGAGTTTTTCAATGCTCCCAGATGTCAACTTTGGTGGTGTCCAGCCACCATGTTTTTGACAGCCTGGTTTCATTTTACTGCTAACTCTTCAAAACATAAATGCTTTCTTCAGTGAATTCACCTGCATAATATAGCCAAAATAAGTGAGACACAGTTTTGTGATTTTATCTTCCAGTGAGCTGTCTGGTGCTGTACACTCCTGAACTCGCTGGTTCATCACCTTTGCAACGCAGGAGTCTTCTCCAGCACCACAGCTTAATCAGAAAGGAAATATCTACTGACTAACCATTAAATTTGAAAAAAAAAATTGTTTTGTGAATGCTCCATGCTCTTTCTCTGTGTCCCCATCCAACCACTTTTATTAAAGCTTGTCATTATAGTGCTAGATAAATTTGGCAGACAAACAAACAATGTTCTTTTTTTTCTGCGAAGCCATGTAAATCCAGTTATCCTGAAAATTTGAGAAAAGAAAAGATAGAGAAAACAAATCTTATCTGTGTATAAAGTCAACTACAGATCAGACGGTCTCACCCACCATTGTCTTCTTTTTAGTAGATTGACAGCTGGTGAATTAACCCAGGTGAAACCAATTAAAAATAATTTTCTTTCTATTCTTCTGCTTTGCATTGAAATAAAACCAATCAACCAAAGAAATAATTAGGCAAAATTAAAATACTGTCTAGATACCAGTTGCTCATTGTTAATAATTTTATGAATATGAAGTAAAATTAGATTCAGGAGGGGTTCTCTGATGAAAATCTGACCTCACAAAGAACCTGATGGGACACACATTTGCACAGTTCCAATTCAAACCTTTATTTTCAGACTCAATATGTGTATTCACTTCTATATTGAAATCAAAAATGAAATGTCAACCAGTGGCCATTAAATATGAAAAACACACATTATGTGTAAGCATGTAGAATCGATAATAACTCTAAATTAGAGACTGGCCTCATGCACATTATGGTAGACTTAAGCATTAAGTTATATTTTATGTTCCTTTTATTGCAACATAATTGATGCACATACATATATGCACACCCAGAGAGAAAGTTTAAGAATTTATACTGGCCTCAAATCCTCTACAGATTATTTAAATGAGAATACATTTATAATTTCAGTACATTGCATCTAATATAAATGAGAATAAGGACAGTTACACTCTTAAAAAATAACCTGTCAATATTTTGGTTCATAGCCATGGTGAAAACTCTTTTTTTAATCTCCAGGGGAAAAAAATAATGATCCTACTGTTAATGTTGTCCTAGCTATCCAAGCAAAACGTATTATTGTTATTGATGGGCCATATAGGTGTGCTAAACTGCTTACGGTGGCACCATTTCTATTCCCAATGGCTGCTACATCTGTTGAGAACAATATAAAGGTTGAAGGGGTAGAAATATTGAGCTGAGACTGAAAGAATGCTTTCAAAAATGGTGCTCTGAGAAACTCAGAGTTCTACTTAAATTGCTATTTTGTCAATTGCAATTTTCTCAAACTTTTGTCTCCAACAGAGAAATGTTAATACACTTTCACATAGGTCAGAATATACAAAGTCTTATATGTTCTGATTTAGATCTACATATTCTTTGTCAGAAGTTTCTTTTATACTTATTCAGTGGCTTAGAAGTGGGTCTATTTCTTTTGTAGTATAATCTTGTGCATGCTTGTTTGGTGCAACAGAATTTGTCTGTACATAAATGTATGTAGATTTACAGCCTATAAACATATTCTTTAGTTTCATGTGGTTAATGCCTTTTTAATATGAATTTAAGATAATACACAACAGTGTATGTTTATAATAAAATCCTACAGCTAGGATTATTGAGGATTACTTGTATCATCCAGAAGCCATTACAATGATATATCACTAATGTTGAGTGTCTTTATATTACCACAATGATATCTGGATGGTGCTAAATTGTTGATATAAGTAGCTTTAAAAATATGTGAAGAGTGACTTGGAGACTTAATCACATTTAATAATAACTCCTGGCCATCATGGATAACTAAAGTAACAAGGAGTAAATTTACACTGCAGAATGTATAGGACAAACAGAACACTGAAATAGCTGGTAGAATAATTATCTGCCTGGCCCAATCAATAGTGTTGATTGGGCCATAAATGTTTAATTTCTTCGAATTTTGCAATAGTTTATCACTTTTCACAACTTGGAAGCTATCTTTATCACTTTAGAAGAGCTTTATCACTTCTCCAACTTTGAAAGAAACAACTATCTGAAGAGGGAAAAGAAACAAACAAAAGACAAGCATAATATTTCTGTGGATATGAACTTAAATCCTAAAAGATTAAGCATAACATTTAGATATCCATTTGGGAATCACATATGACAAATAACAAAAACTGAAAAGATAATTGTCTTGAAGACATTGCAAAGTGAGGAGGCTCTGAATCATCCACACCTTAAGGTGTTAATATCAGGGATAATATCAATAAATTGGAAAAGAAGATTACCCAGCATTTCACTTCAGAATTAAATAAATGTTCATAAATATAATCTAAGTACCTATTATGATATAGTAATCCTTTATTGGAGTTAAGAACAACTGACTATTTAATATCATTAATTAATAAGTATCAACCCTTTTCCAGCTTCCCCTTTCTTAGAAAGGTTGTTGAAAGAGTGGAGGTGTAACAATTGCAAATAATACTAGAATAGATGGATTAATTAAACCTGTGACAGCTTGCACTCAGATCTAGGCATGGGATTGAAGTTCCATTTGTCATTTTCATGGGTAGCTTGTGATAGAACTTGGATGGAGGAATATGATCATTCTTGTTTTGCAGGATCTCTCAGCATATCTTCCCTAGTCTCAACCATCAGAATTTATGTGTCTTTTCCAGATGATATGATGAATTTAGGATGAAATGGACTGTTGATCTTGTACATATCACCTTCTCTACATTTTTAACAATTCTATCTATTCTAATATGGAGTCATATTTTGAATTATTACACAGTTGTATGGCTTTCATAATTCCCTTTTTTCCTTAAAGATCAGAGAAGAAGCAGAAATCTTGGGTCATTTTTGTCTGCTATTTATTTATTTAATTTAATTTATATACCACCCCCTCTCCCTCAGGACTCGGGGCAGTTCACAGCCAATAAAAACAGAATAGAAATACAGAATACAGTTAAAATCAATTAAAATAATTAAATAACGGCTGATTAGATAACAATTAAAAACTATGAACTGTATACCTCAGCATAAAGGAAAGAAGTTGTTTTTCTAACATTTGAAGAATCAGAAGTTTTGGTTTTCTTAAAAAAAACACCACTTCTTGGATTTCTTCTCACCTTCGCTATTCTAAAATTCTTAAAGTAAATTTCTTCTTAGTATTATAAACAGTGTGGAGAAATTAAATGTGTAAACTTTCTCTTACTCACTCGAGAAGTGTTAAAGTCCACTTGGCATCCTGAGTTTTTCAATATTTTAGTCTGAAAGTAAACTGATAGACAATTTGCTCCATAAAAGCAGCATTTAAGGAGAAATGGAACACCAACTGAAATGTCAAGGATTGATCAAATCATTTGTGCCATATCAAGAAGGAAACAATGTGTCTCTTTACTGTACCAGTCTCCTCCTGGTTCCCATGTTTCTCATTCACTTAAGGGGTGATTTTATGCTACAAAATAAAACCAATTTCACCATCAACAGGGAATATCTTTGTTATAATTCTACTTTTCTTATCTCCAAGGAAAGGCCTGAACTGCCAGCAGATGTATTTTAGAAAATACGAAGTTAGCTGTGGTGTTCAGACTAACTGAAATGAGTCTTCAGATGAAGATAATTAACTGTGCTTTCCTTCAGATAGAAACTATATACCACCATCTGGTGCCAAAGAAAAAATATATTCTTCAACTAATTCAGCTTAGAAATATCCCAAATATATATTGTATATTCAACTACATGCTTCACAAATGTTGAGGTCTTGAGTTAAGTGTTTAAATAGCTTCACCTATTGCCAACTGAAAACTCTGCTATTGGTTCACAAAATTCTCAGGGGGAAAAAAACCCAAAAATATGTAAAAAATATCCAGCAAGGATATTAAGGAAATTAATTCTGGAATAACTACAGGGCAGAAAACTCACCTGTCTACATTGACTTGCAATTTATTGATTTAAAATAACAATTTCTTGCACTTTCAGAAATGACTTGCACACAAGACTGACTTTGAAAATGGACATTTCAGCCTGTGCAGATTGCATTTGTGAAGGCTTTGCCTGGGATTAAGCAATAAAATTATATTGATTGCAGTCTTCTTCTGTGTTTCGATTAATTTCAAGAAACTTTTGAAACCAAGTCCCAAAGATGCTTTTTCAGGAAGCAACTGGATGTCCTTGTTTTTCTTTGAAGACATTTGGATCTCATCCAAGAAGCCTTTTCAGCTCTGACTGAATGATAGGGAACGGAAGGATTTATATTCCTTGTAGCCAGCTGGTCATTTGCATTCTTTTAGAGAATTGTTGAGGCCACTTGGAGATTTATCAGTGTTGTCAGAGTCACCTGAATAGTGGAAATGGGTGGTTTTGCCCTGTGCGTTGAAACCATGGTTATGACTTATAAAGTTCTGCTTTTCATGGGGCCTCACTATCTGACAGAATGTCTCTTTTCATATGGACCTACATACTCACATTTCAAATTAATCCGGCATTGTCTTCTTCAAATATTTCCTCCTTTAATGGTTTGAAGGTTGTGAAAGAAGAAAAATTTCCTAATTGTTTTTCAATAGTCCTAGAATGTTTTTCTACTCATCAGGCACCTTACAGGTAAATTTATAGTCCTTGGAGCAAACATTTTCTTTTTCTCCCAAGTATTTTTAAGTGTATTTTATAGTTTAATATCAATTGTTTTACTTAGTTGATATTTTGCTTTTTTTTTTAAATGCACTCATTCATAGTTTTTTAACTATAAAATTGTTTTAGATGTTTAAAATAATAACTAATGAAACAAAATAATAAAAATAAGGTCTTATTTAATAAATAAACACAATAAACATAATATGTACAGAGCCACGGTCATGCAGTGGTTAGAATGCATTACTGCAGGCATCTTAGGCATCATCCCTAGGGAGAGGGGGTGGTATATAAATTTGTTTAATAAATAAATAAATAATAAATAAATCTTCTCAACTGACTGCCAGCTGCCAGAAGTTCGGCAATTCAAGTCTTCCAGGCTCAAAGTTGACTCAGCCTTCCATACTTCTGAGATTAATAAAATGAGGACACAGATTGTTGTGGGCCAATATGCTGACCCTGTAAACCACTTAGAGAGGACTTGAAATCACTGTGCAGTGGTATATAAATCTAAGTGCTGTTGCTATTTCTATTAGTAACAAAATCTGGGCAATGAGTACATTATAGCATTCTCCATGAATAACTGCAGCTCAGTCCTCTATTTTTATGTTCAGGGAGCTGGAATACATACAATCAGAAGTCCTGTTCAGGCAGTAAGACCAACCTGGACAGGTAATTATATAGGAAAGCCATGGAATTTGCTGTACATTTCAGTAAGGTATATAACTAGGTAGGAAGCCCACCCTTCATGGTAATATCAAGGTCCAAACAGGAACTTTACATACAGGTAGTCCTCAACCTACATCTGTAATTGAAACTAGAATTTCTGTTGTTAAGCAATGTGCTTGTTAAATTTTTACAATCTTTTTGCCATGGTTAAGTGAATCACTTCAATTAAGAAAATCTAGTTTCCACATTGACTTTCCTTGTTGTAAGTTGGATGTAAAGGCTGCAAATGGGATCATGTGACCTCAGGACCCAGCAACCATTGTAAATACATGCCTGACTAAAAATCACATGACCATGAAGCTGTTGCGATGGTTATAAGACTGAGACTGGTTGTGAGTCACTTTTTTCAGTGCTCACGTAACTTCAAATGGTCACCAGATGAATGGTTGTAAATTGATGACTATCTGTATTCTGTTCAGGCTGAACAGGATTTTAATGAAAGCTGTTTTGGAGTGGGTTACACTTTCCACTAGTTCTTGCCATTATGGACCACTTCTAAGAACTTTTGTGCTGATTCAGAACATAAATCTACACGTTTTCCTCCATTTTTATGAATTTTTATGCCTATGAATGATACTGCAAAGAATTTATGATGGTAGAAATCTTCACTAACTATGGGTTTATTGCCTTTTCCAAAGGAATAAATCTATGCTACTTAAAAAGAAAGGTATAAAGTTCTCTTTGTTGAAAGATTCACAACTGACAAAAACAGTCCCAGGGATTTCTAACTGCAGAAAATGTGCAGGATTGTAAAAGGCATAAATGGAACACGGGATAAAGATTAACAGAGCTCCTCCACAGATCTGCAAAATATGCATGGGAGTATAGCACATTTCTCATCTTAAAAGGCTTGAACAGGTGAGTGTATATTTTCAGCTAAGAATTTTATTCCCATTCTCATCAAAATTGTGCATATCCTTACGTATAGTTGTAAATTATTTGCATAAGGTTGGGAAAATAGGAATAGCAATATACATTTAGTCTGAATTTATTAATTCTGCCCATTGTCATGATGACACTTTCTCTGCTAATTTTCTTTGGCTCTAACCAACTAGGTTTTATTATAGAACAAGGAATATTGATTTACGGATGTAGCTCTGAACAAAATCCTATAATGTATCATTTGGTGATAACAATAAAAGTACAATGCATTGTATGGTTTTGATATTTCATTAGATATTATTTCATAAATGAACAACAAATAAAGGTCTGCATGTCTCCCTGTGTGTGAAAAATGTAAGCGTCACCTAAGAAAAACAACCTGCTTTTTCATTTCACTTATGACATTTTTTAAAAAATTACACTTCAATAAACATTTCCAATTATGATATGGAGAATTGGCTGGTAAAAGCAATAGATGAACGTGTGACACTGCATAGACACATACACAAGTTTGACAATATTAGCTTTTCTATATGGATTCACACAATGTTTCTGGCATCAGATATCTTCCTGGTATAGACTTATTTTTAGATCTGCTGAAAGGGTTTCAGATCTAGTTAGTAATATCTGGATATACTGTAGCAAATAATGAAATTACTGTATTAGCAATTGAAATTTGGTGACTATTGTGAAGACAATAATTAGTAATGGAATCCCAGTCTGAATCAGGACTGAGCTTGATAGGATCTTATTTCCTATTTTCCAGGAAAGTGGCTATAAGTTATGAAATTATGTGATTAGTGAGTGCTGGTTGGTACTATTCTTACAGGTACGTGTAAAAAAGGGAAGGTGACATTATGAAATTTATAAAAATAAGTTGTGTATTTCACAATGCGGCTACAAATGACATAGCTGGATGCAGAAACATGCCTTGTAGATTAATCAGATTCTTGAATGCTATCATGCTGCTTTAGCTCTGTAGAAAAAAATATATATAAATTTGTCTTGAAAGAAGATTTTTGCTGAAAGAAATAGCAACTACAGTATATTGTTCCAGAATTTTCCAGAAAGTTTCCTATAGAAAGTAAAAGATTTTAATTAATAAGTACATGAATTTAGCTTCCTTCCATATCCCTTAACTGCAACTATTTTATATGGACAAAGAAGTTCCTTTATTGATAATACCTTTTCATAAATGTATATTTTGATTTGTGGTGTGGATTTTTAATTTTAATTACCAAGTAACTAATGGAAATGTCTATAAATGTCCTCTTTTTCACTGAATCATTATCTCTGCATTGTCTGCACTGGGTTTCCCAGGCTTCAATGAAATCTGAAATAATAATAAAAAAGTTTACCATGGCCCTTTTATGGGTTAGAACAGATAGGCTGTCAAGGAGGTTGTAGAATTGATGGAGATCAGCAGTAATTGAAATGAATACCAGGAGCAATTTTCTCTTTCCTCCAATTATTATTATTTATTTTTTTTGCAAAAATATCAACTAAAAAGGGTTAAGAAACCCTAAAAGCATTTCAGGTAATGAGATGGTAACATAAGAGGCATCACATAATAAGTTTCATACTCATCGGAAGTGGGTATAGAATTCTATTGGAAATTAACCTTAAGGACCACTGTACTTTAAATTTTATACAGGTAGTCCTCAACTTATGACCACAAATGAGCCCAAAATTTATGTTGCTAAGTGAGAAATTTGTTAACTGAGTTTTGCCCGTTTTACAATTTTTCTTGCTACATTTGTTAAATGAATCACTGCAGTTGTTCAGTTAGTAACACGGTTGCTAAGTGAATCTGGATTCCCATTGACTCAGCTTGTCAGATAGTTGCAAAAGGAGCACATATGACTCTGAGACACTGCAACTGTCATAAATGTGAGTCACTTGTCAAACATCCAAATGTAAATCAGATGACCATGGAGATGCTGCAATGCTTGTAAGTGTGACAAATGGTCATAAGTCAGTTTTTTCAGTGTCGTTATAACTTCAAACAGTCACTCAATGAACTGTTGTAAGTCGAGGACTAACTGCATAGAATTTTCAATGGAACAATTGTAATAATCTTATAATCTATTGTTTATCATTTATGTGGGCTGTGATATTGATTATTTATTTATTCTATTTATTTATTAAATTTATTGGCCACCCTAAAACCTCTGAGCAAAAATACAAAAAAAAAAAGTACAACCCCCCAAAACCCAACTGTGCAGGGATATCCTAGGCCAAAATTGAGCAAGCAGAACAGTCTGATACCCACTGGCCTGTGGGTTGCAACTAAGGAAAGGGCACAAGAAGTTTTCCCCCCCTCTCTCTCTCCCCCCTCCTCTCTGTGTGTGTG
>JAEANM010010802.1:0-15604 GCA_017656035.1 Myanophis thanlyinensis
TTCTATTCTATTCTATTCTATTCTATTCTATTCTATTCTATTCTATTCTATTCTATTCTATTCTATTCTATTGTTGTTCTATTTTATAATATGTGATTATTGTTATAACAACATAATAAAACATACTCACTAAATCTGGTTTCCCCCTTGCCAGAAGATCGCAAAACCTGATCATATGACCCTGGCATACTGCAACCATCATAAATAATTGTCAGTTGTCAAGCCTATGGATTTTGATCACATGACCATGGGGATGCTGCAATGGTCGTAAAGTGTGAAAAATGGGCAAAAATAGCCATATATCAACAATTTAGGTGCCCAAGAGTCATTTTAACAGCACTACTTTCTGAGTGCATCCTAATAAGGATCAAGGGCGACCCAGGAGATTACCACTGTTGATGGATTTAAAGCCTCAAAAACCTACAAGGTTCCAATTCTCCCCATTCTAGTTTTCGGTGATAACTTGCTCAACAAAGTAACCTCCGTATCATATCCAATATAAAACCCCCAGTGGATTCAGACAATTAGTTTATTCTCTGTGGGTAAAAATTCTGTCAAAGTCAAGGCATACCAAAGTCTGTTACTTTTCTCCTCTCTCTGAAATTAAAGTAGTTAACCTTGGCTGGTATTCCCCTAGTTTCTTTCCAACACGCAAATCTCAACTACACAGTAATAAAAAATAATACTATCCAGGTGGTTGATTTTTTTTTCAGCTGAAAATTTGAAGACATATGCTACACTGTTTTGCCTCTGGGAGGAAAGACAGCAAAACTAATTTTACCAGCAGTGCCAAAATAGCTAGGGTTGGCCTGACAATAATAGCTATCGTGTAAACATAATCTTTCTATATAAAGACACTTGGGCCTCATTCCTTGATGGGGATATCAAAATTCTTCATATTCTTCCAGAACACACAGAAAGATCCAAACTGGTACACACACTCTATTTAGTGCAGAGGACTTAAAATAGGACTTTTAAAATTTTATTTTCTCCAAAGGCACAAGGCACAGCAACATATCAGTAACTAATGCTCTCAGAAACAAGCCAAAGTACATGAGATGGAATACCGGATTATGGACATTCTTCCTTTGCTCTTTGGGAAAGAGGAATTAGCAGTGTTAAATAAGGAATGTGCATTAAAGGGAGTTCCCCTTTAATGTACTTTTAAACTCTTTAAGTTGGCAGAAGATAGATTTTCCATAGGGCAGGTCTGCTTCATTTTTTAAGCAGTGCCTTCAGTTTGATTCTTGTAATATTCAAGGAAATTTTGATTTTTGGCCCTGCGTTGCTACCAGTTGATTTCAATTCTACTCTTGGAGCATCATGAAACATCTGCATGTGAGTTCTGTCAGATATTTAAAGATTGCTCTTCTTAATCTTCATACATGCCTCACTATCCTAATCAACCTACAAAAGTGTTGTCATTCCACTCATAACATTCTTCAAAATTGTACTTGTGCACATCAGTCCACAAAAATTGTGCATGCTTGTGTTAGGGAGTACTTCATTGAATGTTGTGTAGGACATATTCTGAGTAAACCTGCACCTGATTGTATTTCCCTTTGACTTAAAAATATATCTGCATTATTTCATAAGGAAGGAAATAGAACAAAATTGAATCAAATAAGGAAAACTAGGTTTCTTTGCTGTAACAAATAAAAATAATGTCCTAGTATAGTCATTTTTTGTAAATCTGCTTTTAAATATATTTATAAAACTTTTAGATTTTATAATTACACATATTTATTTTTGAAAATAAAGTTATATTATAAGGCTATGTCTGTTTTGTAATGATTTGCAATAAGTCTTTCTGACCTTATGCTAAAGAAGTACCTTCTATGAAAGCAAGCGCCTGAAAAAAATGCAGCTGCTTTAGAAAGATGACTTATTAAAATGATTCTTAAAGCAGCAACATCCCTTCTGCATGGAAGTGAGGTAAAATACATGGGTCCTTAATGAATCAAGAAGCAATTTGCTTATTCAAGTCCAAGGCATTTCTGAATAATTTTCTATATGTGCATAAACTTCCTATTTTACATTTATAGGGCATTATCCTTGATTTATAGCTGTATTTTCTGCCTCACTATACCATGAATCATAGCATTTTATTATATCTAGAAATTGGCATAACCTATGGAACATTTTACCTGTTCTCAGGGAAAAACATAAAATTATTTTGGTCTTTTGGAATGAAGTGATTATATGATTACAAGTATCATATCTTAAGTACAGGGGTAGAAATCCCATTATCAACCAGCCTGACCTCAGTACCTTGCTCTAAGTACCAATGTGGTTTCGTGTAATTTATATCTGTAGTGTATATGCTAAGAAAGATAAGGAGGAAGAAAGCATTTGTTAAACATGCCAAAAATGCCTGAAGTTGCTCCTACACATTTCTCTTCTGTGATCAGGCATAAACATTAATTGGTAGCACTAACTGTTGCATTAACTGGTGATAATTATAATCCTCATATTGTGAAGGCACTGAAACATATGTAGAACACATTCAATTAAATTTCTTGTATCTTCTATTTAAAGATGGGCAAATCTCTCAATTTTGATTACTCTGCTTCTCATTTTTACAAATCTGTCAAACTTGTAAATTGGCCATGATGGACTGCAAATGAGATAGACTGCAAATGATTCCAGTCTTCCAACTGAATTAAATCCCTATATAGCCATTTTGTTCCGAGCATACATGCTATATATAATAAGTAAAGCAGATGAGCTGTAATGAAGGTTGGGGAGAAGGTATCAGTCTCATGAAGTTTTGCTGCAATGATCTTGTGTACTTATAGAATGGGGAGGCACAAAAATAATAAAGCATTTATCTGACATATAAAGTACCTTATTTGGGCTTTCAAGTAAAGGACAATCAAAAACCTACTTTCCCGGAAGTTCTCTGGATCTTCATCTCCTACTTTGAGGTTGTGGATGTCACAACCTATCTTGCAAGGGATAACTCGCAGCCTGACTTCGTGTGTGAGAGAAATAGGCTCTCATAACCTGTGCTACCTTCTGATTAAAAGGTAAAAAATGCAAAAAGTTAAATAATTTCTGTTGTGCCATTTTTTGGGATCTGTGGCATAGAGGCATGTGGATGGAGGATTCAGTCCTTCATTTGAGGCTAGATCAGTCTCACAGGAGATTTAAAAAAATGAAATAAATTGTTAACAAGATTTTATTGAACAAATAAAAAGAAAAATATAAAAATGCTTTTTAAGATAGTCATCCATGGTTGTAAAAGTTAAATTACAGAGCTGAGCAGATCAATTGGAGCTTGGTTAAAGATAAAACCAGCAGAAAATATAAAATTTTAGGCAGACCACAAGATGGTGCTGGTTTGCTACAAATGAATGCTTTCTGCCAAGATCTCAAACAAATTTATGTAAAAAGGCTTTAAGATATTCTTGCAAATCACTCAGACACAAAACAGTACAAATATATTCATGCCCAACTTGAAAGATGAACTGATGTTCATACTCCCCAGTTCTATAATTTATACAAAGAGAGAGTGAGTCAGTGAGATTTTAGCACACCACACACCAAAAAAAAAAAAAAAAGTCGTAGGAAATGATCAGGGTGAGCAGAAGGGAAGGGTCAAATGTGTCATAAGTCACAAGTTACTGTGCACCCACAAGAGATCTAAGTCTAGCCCAGCTTGAATGCCTTTCTTATCTCCCACTCATTTCCCTTGACCGTTAGTTGGTCAGATTCTTGTAAAGAGCTTAAGCTTGCAATATATCTTTATACTCATTTGAACTGCCTGGAATCGCCTGATTTCTCCAGCATTTGACATTGAAAAACTAATGCACCATTCCTCACTAGATTGTTTAAGGTATTTGTTAATACATTAAAATAGCACTATTTGAACCATTTGTTCATCTGCTTCAGTCTTCCTGGAATTCCCCATTGCTTGGGAATTTCAAACTTAATTAGATGCTAAAGCAACGAACCTTAGTCCCCATTTTTTAAATTGTTGGTCCAACAACTTTCTGACCAACCAACCGTATTTTTTTTTCTGTAGCCAGAAAATGCTTAGTACATGATATACATTCTTCCCTGGTGTGGGGATGTGTATTGACAATCTGGAATGAAGGGCTGTTCTTCATCCTGGAAATGGACTGACAGAGCTGGCAGATTGTGAAAACTACATTTACAGAGGTATGTTTTATCATTTCTTTTCTTACTACTAGTATTTTTATTTATTTATTTATTTTCATACATTTGTATAGTAGATATATATTGGGCTAGCTATTGTAGTCAAACATAAGAATTTCCCACACTCTTAAAAAATCAAATTCTAAAATGTGAATATAAATAAGACACGAGGAATGAATGAAAAATAATGCATCCATTACTTAATATGGGATATTTTAATACATGAAACAGGAAAATAATTGTAACAATGGGATCTTTTGTTATCTGCCTTTTCTTCTCCACATAATCACATCAGTTGTTACATATTTCTGCCAACAATAGATAAGCTTCTAAAGCTCTCATGAAAGAACTCCACTCATAAGAGTCCTTTCAACTGAATAAATAGAGTATTATTTCAGGAATACTTTATAATAATATATAATATATAATAATCTGAATCGGTCACCGGGACCAAAGATTTTGTCTTCCAAAATCAGCTTTCAGATTTGTGCTGGAGCCCATCTTCAACTTCTCTCCAGCCTCTGGAACTTCTCTCTAGAGAGAAGTTTTCTGAGGAGAGGCTCCAGCACGAATCTGAAAGCTTGGAAGACAAAACCTCTGGTCCTGGTGACCGACCAAGATTAGATCCTGCAACATTATCCTGGGACACGTATATTCGCCTTCATCCATGAGTATTCTTTCAGTCTTGAGAAAGATGGCAGAGAGGTAAGACAACGAGATCCAATTTTATAATTGCTTCTTGGGTGACTTGTGAAGCCCAGTTCACAAATCATCTACAATGCAGCAAAATTTCCTCCTTGTATTCTGCGTTCTGCTTAATAATCATGGTGTCAAAGTTTTGAGGAGTGTTCAATGATTATTTGAAAACATCATTTTTCACTTAATCTTCATACACCCTCAACAACAAAGTATTTTTATCCCGGGGTGGGGTGGGGGAACCTTAGTTGAACTTTCCGTTATTTAAAAGAGAAGAGGTTACTCTTCGGTTACTAGATGACTACATTCACAGATCACATCAAGTCGTAATATATGATTTACAAGCCACAGTGGCTGGGTTTACATGATACTAAGCTAAATCAAAACAAACCACATTACAGCCTTAAGCACTGTGCAGATTCAACCACTATAAGAACCAGACAAATTCTATCTTACCATCTTTTGGAGGCAAGCAATGAGGTGAAATAGATTATTTAAGAAAATAGATATGAATACTAAGGATAACATATTCATTTGTGACTGTTCTCCATAGTATTTATTAACACCAGTGAATTTATTATTGACAGCTACTAAAGTCTTATTAAATCAATGGTAGATAGATTAATTAGCCATTGCAAATTTAATAAACAGGGCATAAAAGAAAAAATAGATTGGTTCAACTTTAGTACTGATTTATAATATAATATTTTGCAGGGGTGATTCACTGGCAAATGCAAGATATATACAGAAATGTGCAGCCTCTCCAATATTTTTATTTTAATAGCTGTATCACTCCCAAACTGTTTACAAGTAATTCAGTAATTGAAACAAGTGGAGAAAAATACTAATGGGAAAGTATCAGAACTGAAGGGTGATACTTTTTCAACCTGTCATTAGTGAGTGGTCAGGCGCAAGTAACCAGACCCACACATGTGGAGATTGAGCTAATTACTTTATGTTCTGTGTGCAATACAGAAATCTCCCATCTGGCAGCTGTCCCTCGGGAAAAATTAGATAAGGCTCCAAGGAATTCAAGGAGGACTACTTCTGGTCCCTTTATGGTTGTGTAGTGACTCTAGATAGCTTTGTGCTTCATCCTTCCTCCCTGCCAGGTTGGATGTTTCCCAACATGAGTACTGCTACAATATAAACACCGCTGAAGCAATGGACTCTGAAACTTTTAAAATATGAGAATAAAATTTTTGATGTAATGATAATATCACGGAGATGTAATTTAGGCTATGGCAAGCATTATTTCACTAGCATGTCACTTACTATCAGGAAAGCAAGTCCTAGTAAGCAGACATAATGTAAACTGAGCAGCTGAAAAAAAAGGGAAGGAAGGAAGGAAGGGTAAGGAAAAAATGAAAGAAAGAAAGAAAGAAAGAATGAAATCCAAACTGTGCATATGCCCAGATCTGAGCTATCAATGAGTAAGAAATCAGAAAAGAAAAGTTGAAATCATGGTGAAAAACCAGCTTAGCAACTATATCCTACAGCCCCTATTGCCATCCTAACTTTAGGAGCATGCAAGCTGGTAAGGGGGAAGAAGTGGAATACCCAGGCAAGCAGAGTGGCAGATCAAAGCTGCAGGTGAGAGCTATGGGCAGGTGGGCAGTGCCACAGGCAGGCATTCCAGAGCACATGCGGCTACTGTGAGAGGGTAGATGCCATGGACAGGTATTCCAGAGTGTGAATGGGTATGCTGCGGGAGTGGGGTGGTACCACAGGAAAACACTACAGAATGTGGGAAAATATGTGGGTTGCATGGGGGGGGGTAGATGGGTGCAGGGTAAGGGCAGGTGTACAGATGGCACAGGGGAATGCTACTGTCAGGATACAGAATGCAAAGACATGTTGCGAGCGGGGCCATGGGTGGGCAAAAAAATCACAGGAATGGGAGTGACTTCTGATTTCCTACTGGCTTCCCCATTGACTTTGCTTATGGGAAGCCATCAGGGAACATCAGACCTCACAATCATATAACCACAGCTTGCTGTGACATCATAAGTGTGAGCTGCGCTTCAAATGTCCAGATTGTTATCACATGCTGCAATGGTCAGAACTCCAAGGATCAAAATCTCTTCATTCAGTTCCATCTTAATTCTGAACGGTCACTGAAGAAATGTAAAATAAGGATTGCCTATAGACTTTGAATATTACCTACAGCCATGGTCATCATTCCTGAAAAAAGAATAATGTAGCTGCTAGTTTGGAAGCACGATTATAAATTGTATTTTTTCTTTCTGTCAACAAAGTTCAACCTCTATCTTTTCAATTAAAACTAAATATTGTATGAAGAGATTCAACACTGGTAAAAAGGAAGATCTTCATTCAGCAATAGTGCAATTATGAAATTTGCTGCCCTTTAATATGATGGCCAGCAGTTTATTGTTTTTTTAAAAAAAGATGATTGGACATTGGACAGTGTTCTGTTCCAGGATTTAATGATTATGGTCTAGACAACAGATTTCCTGACGGATTTCACTGGCAATTGCAGCTGCCATCTTCAGAGGCAAGGTGACTAAAATGATAAAAATGCAAGTCTTTGAAACAATTTAATTGACTAATTGCTTAGCAAATTAAAACAAACAAGAGAGTAACAACTCATGGTCCAAAAGACTGCCAAAATAATTAAAGCAGAGGGATATTTTTCAAAGTCAGTATTCCACCAAGGAAAAGCTTTCCACAGATGAAAATAACTTCATAGAAGCAAGAGAGTGGTATTCAGTCTGAGCTACATTATTGGGGTGGGTGGGGTTTCTTTATTAGATTTCTGTTGGTTTGACAGAGAAAGTCTGATTTTTGGATCCAGACATTGTGATATGCTATAATTTAGTTTAGCCATAGCCATAACTGGAAACCATGTCAGGCTATAGACCTAACAATCTACGAAGCTAAGTATGATCTGTGAACCAAAGTATTTTGGCTATATTGAAGTTAAGAACCCTGAAAAAAAGCTGGATCTATATATTGCCTTGGCAAACATGCTGGAAAAAACTACATTTATTTAGTTTGTTTGAGAGGGAGATGTTTAAGAAGGCACCTCTTCCAAACTAGGTTGGCAGGTAAATTTTTTATTAATACTGGGAAAGGAATTCTCACTAGAACTGAGGTAGCAGACTTGTTTAGGAGATCTAGGATATTTTAGGGTGCGTACATGCAATTCTGTCCTCAATAGATCAGACAAGCAGGATTATTTAGAGCAGTGTTTCTAAACCTTGGCACCTTTGAAGTCCATGTGTGGACTCTAACTCCCAGAATAACCCAGCCATGCTGGTTGGGGAATTCTGGGACTTGAAGTCTGCACATCTTCAAGTTGCCAAGTTTGAGAAACACTGATTTAGAGGACCTCTGCATCAGCTAGCAGTCTCATTCAGCAGGATCTACTGCTGATCTTTACTCTACCAAATGGTAAGATTGGCCCAGTGAGCTGATAGCAGAGGATTAATGGGAAATTTTCCTCTGTGGAAAAATGAAGTTAAAATTTCTTGGCAAAAAGGCAGGTACTTTTTGAGCGCCTTCTCTTCTCAGTGCTTCCCTTTCTCAGGAGAAAGGAAGGAGTAAACTGATTTTTTTGGGGGGGGCAGGATGAATCCCAGCCCAACTGAAGTTAAATGTCTATAAGCTAGCCAATCACATTTTAGCCTATATGTGTTGTTTAAATGCTATTCATGTGGTTAATTTATGATTTATTTGGTGGGCTGTGTGAATCCCTTACATTTGAAATTACCTCCCTAAACTCTGATTAACTGGGCAAGATGTGATTTTGAACAGTTATTATGACTCCATTTTCCAAATTGCCTGACACCAACTTTTTCTCTGACAGGTCCCCATCATATTACTTTTCACTCATCCCAGTCCATGAGTAAGACAAGCTTAACTGTAATTATTCCTGTTAGGCTATTCCAGTGGTGGTGAATATTTTACTTATCAAGAGCCAAAAAGTACGTGCTTTGTGCATACCATCTGCACTTTCATGTGGTTCCTCCATGTGCGCTGCATGTGCGACTGCACTACCTGTGCATGCATGCAGCTTTTGCACATGCAATGCATGTGTGCTGCACGAAGGCACTCACACACACATGAGCAATCACGTGTGCATATACAGGAGGGCTCCGCACACCACCTGGGTTTTCTGCTTTAATTGTGTGCATGCTCAGCTGGAGAAAAGTTGGCCGTGCCACCTGTGCCATAGGTTCGCCATCACGGGGCTATTAGTAAATAATCTGTTAGGTCTTGTGACTTATCATCTTGGAAGGAAATCAAGGATCAAACTTTCTGCAACTCAAAGAGAGGGACCCAAACAATTCCATACAGCAGAAGAAAACCCCTTGGAATGATGCTTAATTCTCACAACACATCAAAATTGGCATTCACATCAGTGAAGACAATGCTATTGGATCAGAGCTATCTACATGCACAAAATGTATAGCTGCTGCACAATAGATGCTTGTTTTGGCTATTGGGGGGAGGGAGCCCCATTTCCAATATTCAGTATATTGAACCATGCATTAACACAACAAAATTAAGCCATTAAAAACCCTCTAAGTTTAATGTTTAAGAACAGCAGCTGTTTACCTGTTTAAATTTAAACATCTCCCTCAGTCTTAACAATCACCTGCAAGCGCTCTTAAAATAGCGCATGCGCCACAAGAGAACGTGTGTTTTGTTTTGATTTTTTTTAGAAAGAGCTAGAAAAATTAGAGGTAATCTTTTTTTCTCCACAAACTTGATTTTCAACTCTCTTTCAATGACTTTCCCAGAAACAACCTCCCTCTAAATCAGTGTTTCTCAACCTTGGCAACTTTAAGATGTGCAGACTTCAACTCCCAAGCTGGCTGGGGAATTCTGGGAGTTGAAGTCCAAACATCTTAAAGTTGCCAAGGTTGAGAAACACTGATCAAGTTCTAGAATAACACTATTATGTACGTGGTAATGGAGCCCGTCGACCTAGGTGTTTCTGCTTCAAAATAATAATTACATCATGCAATCATACCTTTAATAATATTAAATAACATCTATCTACTCCAGGTCCTTGAGATGGACTCGATACGGTAGAAAAAATGCCAGTCCAAACATCTGGCCGACTATGCAACCAACTTAACAACGAATACATGCTTTTTTTATTTATTCCACTGTTATTGGTCAGACTTGCTCCATTTTTTAAATCAGCCGGAGAAAATCTCTCTTTACTATCGCCCGCTGCTAATGTTTGAGCTGGGCATTTTAATTCTTGTTTTTAACCAGGTTCCAGCAAAAGTCTGTTTAAACCTCTTTGTCATGCAAAACCCCACACTCAAAATTACATCCAAAGCATTCAATGCGTCTTGCAAAGCAGCCCCGCTGACCACTACAATATTGAAAAGGGGAGGGTTTTTTTGAAAACCATTCTCACCAGCAACGAAGATCTATACCAGAAAGGAAGAACCTGCCTTTATTGTGTGCCTCCGTTGTGGCTGTTTTTTTCCGACGACAACAACAACTCCGCAGCCCTTGATGGAATAGAAACACGGAATATCCAAAGCGAACCCGGAAGCTGAGAACTGTGGGTGGCTCTACATACTGAACGTTTACGGATTGATGTCAACGATTTTCTACTTCCGAGAAAATGGCGGCGGTGTGGGGTGCCGGTTTGGCCGCTCTGGTCCGCAATTGCGGGAGGCGCGGGGCGCTCATGCTTGGCAGCTTCCGGGGGCGCAAAGGCTGGACGAGCCCGTGGCTCGCAGCCGCCTCCCTGCTCGGGGGAGGCGCCCTGGTGGGCTCCTTCAGAGGATGGAGCGGGCGGGAGGGGACCGGCGGCTTCTTCCTGGTCCTGGCGCAGGTGAGTGGGGAAACTGCTATTATTAAATGACATTATTATTAATGTTTGTGGGAAGGATGATGGGGGGGGGGTAGATTTCCTGCTGGAGATCCTTTATTCAAGTTCTCTCTTGCCTGCTGCTATCTCCACATTTGAAGGAATACAGCTCCCATCATCCGTGACCAACATGGTTGCTGTAGTGGGGGTGCGGATACTGGAAGTTGGAGTGTAGCACATACCGAACTTAGGTTGGAAAATCACAAATAGAATAGCAGAGTTGGAAGGGACCTTTGGAGGTCATCTAGTGCAACCCCCTGCTTTGGCAGGAAACCCTATACCATTTCAGACAAAAGGTTGTCCAATCTCTTCTTAAAAACCTCCAGTGTTGGAGCATCCACAGTTTCTGGAGGCAAGTTGTTCCACTGATTAATTGTTTTAACTGTCAGGAAATTTCTGCTTAGTTCTAGGTTGCTTCTCTCCTTGATTAGTTTCCATCCGTTGCTTCTTGTCTTGTCCTCAAGGCTTTTGCGACTCTTGGAGACCACATGGATCTTCTTTAATGACAGTGTGTCCTTAAACGGGTCTTCTAATGGTACTCCCATAGCTGTTGTAATGGAGTCCATCCATTTTGCTATTCTCTTTCCTTCCACTTTCCCAGCATTAGAGTTTTTTCCAGAGAGCTGGGTCTTCCCATAATGTTCCATAAAGTAGGAAATTTTGAGCCTGAACATTTGTGCTTTAAGTGAGATCTCTGGATTGATTTGTTCAATAATTATTGGTTTGTTTCTTGACTGTCCATAATATACTCTTCTCCAATACAGAAGCATCAATACTTTTCCTAGCCTACTTCTCTGAAGTACAACTTTCTTTCCATAGTGTGCCATAGGAAAATACCATGGCATGTACAATTCTGATCTTCATAAGTATGTTATATCTATTGTCTTTAGTTTGATCTGTATGTTTAGTTTTAGTTCTGTGTTTTCATGGCCTCAAATATTCAGTGGTTGGAGTGCAGTAGTGCACTATTTCTGCTGACTGCCAGTTCAGATCCCAACAGGCTCGAGGCTGACTCCGCCTTCTATCCTTCCGAGGTGGGTAAAATGAGGACCCAGATTGTTGGGGGCAATATGCTGACTCTGTAAACTGCTTAGAAGTGGCTGTAAAGCTCTGTAAAGTGGTATATAAGTCTAAGTGCTATTACCATTTCTTTAATTTTGGAGCTTACAGATCCTTTCCATTTTTTGGCTACCAAGGTAGTGTCAGTGGTGAAATTCAGCTGGATCACACCACATCACCCAAACCGGTAGTGACGATTTGCCCACCCACCCCTGCCCTTATACTTCCTTAAATGAGTTTCGGTTTTTTTGTTTCTTACCTTAATCAGCTGTTGGGAGCATCTACGGAGCCTTCCTGATGATCCCCGCTGCCTCTGGTCCATGTAAAAAAGGTTTAAAGAGCCATGCTGCAGCGTGTTTGGCACGCATGTGCACGTACCGAACTGGTAGCAAAACCAGTCAGATTCCACCCCAGGTAGTGTCATCCACATGTCACAGATTGTTGTTTCTTCTTCCAGTTTTAAAACCATTTTCATCTCCTTCCTAACTGGCTTCCCTTAATATACATTCAGCATACAGAACGAATAAATAAAGGGAACGTATACATTCTTGCTACATTCTTGTGAACTTGGAGCCAGTCTCTTTCACCATCATCTGTGCTGAGGCTTCCTGACTTGTATGTAAATTTCTCATGAAGACAAAGAAATGTTTTCTGATTCCCATTTATCTAAAGCTGCTTTTACCTTAATTTCAGAAAATGCTTTTTGTCTTTTTCTGCTATTATATGTCTTTATGTGGTTTGAAGACCTTTCCTTGGATCCTGTATGGCAGCAATCCCTAAGTTTTCAGGCTCTGTGAATCGATGGTAGAAGGAGGAAGGGATGGGTTCATGTGCACAACCTAATCCCACACATGTGCAAATGGAGCTTTATGCACTTATCCGCTCTTTTAAACAACCATACAGAAGTGGTTTGCTATTGTTATCTTCCAGGATATTTTTAGTTCCCAATCTTGCCTCTAATCCTAAAATTTCCTAATGGTCTTTGACCCATTGCTACCCCATGGACAATGATCCTCTAGGCCTTCCTATCCTTTATCATCCCCTGGAGTCTATTTAAGCTCACGCCAACTGCTTCAATGACTCCATCCAGCCACCTCATTCTCTGCCATCCCATTCTTCTTTTGCCTTCAATCGTTCGGTCTCCTATCTGGTACTAACATATCAGCAGGTCCCACTGAATTTTAAAAGGCCCACTTTGTCAACTTTTCTGATATGTTTTCCAAGAGACAGAAGGTTTGCTACACAGAATGTGATCATTTAAATCACAATGTATTGAAGGAGGAACAATGTTACATTATAAAAATTAGGCTTGAATAAAAATGAAAAACTAATTCTAATGGAACCCACAGAGAATGATGGTATGTCTGGACAATATAAGTAGTCATCAAGTTATGACCACTCATTCAGGACCATTCAAAGTTATGATAGTGTTGAACTTATACTATAAGTTATAGTATACTTATGGCCAGTCCTCAAAGTTCCAGCTGTAGCATACACACACACACATACACACACAGCACTCCCCAGCTGCTCGCAGTCCCTGCTGACCCACACCCACTCCATATCTCCTGCCTGTGGCATTCATCCATTCTCATTCTTTGTAGCATCTGCCAATGGCATGCCCATAGTCCTTGTTTTGGTCTTCCATCTTTTCCTGCTTAACAACCCACATAGCCCTGCAATTATGACATTAATCAGGTCTTCCAGGGTTTCCTACAGCAAATAATGTGATCACATGACATCATACTTTATGGACACATCCAACAGAAGTTCCAATCCCAACTACTAACATAATTCAAGGGCCACCTGCATACAGACCATTCCTTTTTGCTTTACTTTGAATTTCTTGTACAAAATTTTAAGAAGAATGGCTAATTTGTATTTATTATGTTTAGTGACTGCTCAGAAAAGATTTGACCAGATTCACCTTGACTGTTCTGTTAAAACTTTGTGGTTGAAGCAAAGTGTTTGTAAGCAAAATATTTCATTAAGGTTAATTTTAGTACAGATACATTACAAAAGAATATTACAGAAAAACAATGTTTTCTTGATTACATTTTGTACTATACTCTAATGAGATTATTATAAAAGTAAACACTTTGTCAATCGTGTTATTTGATTTACATCGTGTTAAAGCAGTTTTATTGCATTAGTGGCTGTAAAATTAATTGAATTGATTGCTGAAATTTGCTTATGCAGGAATAATTTATAAGTAAAATGTTTCTAGTGCAAGATGATGTATAATGTTTTGGAAACATGATATTTTTTATTTCAAAAACCATTTTTGCTTCCTTTGTTCAAAAAGACGAATCTTTTGAAGTTACTTTTGAAGGCTTCCTTAATATTTCTTTGAAAAAGTAAAATAGAAAACTTTCTCTCACCAACTAAGAGAGACCTTGGATCTCAATAAAGTACATTAAAATACTTTCTAATAATAGAGTCTGGTTGCATAAGAAATAAAGATAGAATGATGGGAAGCTGAAGGCCATAAAAAGCTACTCTTTTTCATTCTTCATACTTCGAGTGGAGTATTTCTCATCCTTGGCCACTTTAAGATGGGTTGACTTCATCTTCCAGAGCTGGCTGAGAAATTCTGGGAATTGAAGTCCAGCCATATTACAGTGGCCAAAGCTGAGAAAAATTGCTCTAGATTGTTTCAGGAATTGGTTTTTCTAAAGTTCCTGAAAATATATTTGAGATAACTTATATTAGATATTTTGAACACTTTAATATATGTTTCCATATCACCATAATCATATCAACCTTATTAAAGTGTACAGTTAGGCCCTGAATTATTCAATTATGAAAATTTCACTCACTTTCCTTTTCTTTAATGGCCCTTAGATCTTTTCCTTTTTTAGAGTTTTGGGTCTTCTGAGATGCTCAAAATAAATGTTATTCTTCTTTGTAGGATACTGTGTAGCAATAAGTACAGTCATTTTCCAGTATTGCTAAATACCAAACATAGTGATACTTTATCTTTAGCACTGTATTTCCAATATCGGAGTCACAGTAACGTACTGCAGAAAAATTTGAGATGGGACACTTCTATGAAACATCTGTTGTTGGCTTTGACTTAATGTGTATTTTCAGATGGTGTGCAATCCTCTGAATTAACATGCCACTCCATAGTGTACGTCTCTCATTAACCAAGCTCAGTTTTGAATGCTCTGTCTTTATGGTGTAATTGTTTGGACCTAAGTATTAAGCTCAATCTGTTCTTCACTACTGTTGATTTCTTTTTGCTTTTAACAGTCTTTCTATAAGATGTGTATCAACTCCACCCTCTAATCAAATTAAATCAAACTCAGTTCTACAGTTTTCTTCTCTGGATATTAAAAGATCAAAACTTAGAAGTTTAAAAAGTAAGACCCTACCTATATATTGCTCTTTCACATGTTTTAAAAATTATTCCATTCTTTTAACATTGAATACATTGTAGAACTTATTACTAATTTAGCAATATTGCTTAATTTCATCAATTTATTGGCCATCTCAATCACTAGAGCAAGGCAATTTATAAAAAAATATTTAAATCGGCTAAACTGAAGTAATGGTATCATGAGATATGTACTTACCGACTCAAGCCACACATTCTATACCTGCTGAAGCTATCAAATGGTCTACAAGGGTAGCACCTTTTAGGCTATATTGCAGTATCATATTTTTTGGCATGTAAGACACACCTGAGTATAAGATGCACCTAGATTTAGAAGAGGAAAACAACAACAAAAAAGTTTTTGGCCTCTGTGTGCCCCATTTTCAGGCCTTTTAGGAGCCCATTTTTGAGGCTTTTTGACCAGTTTTTATTTATTTATTTATTTATTT
>JAEANM010010803.1:0-15604 GCA_017656035.1 Myanophis thanlyinensis
TACAGGAAGCCAGTGCAGCTCGCGCAGGAAAGGTGTAACATGGGAGCTTCGAGGAGCTCCCATAATAGCCCGCGCGGTCGCATTCTGGACCAACTGCAGCCTCCGGACACTCTTCAAGGGGAGCCCCATGTAGAGAGCACTACACTCCAGATATACGATAGCCTATTTCCATAACTTGGAAAACAAGGATAGGATGAGACCAATCCAATTATATCAGTAGAAAGTAGTTTTTAAGATAATTAACTGTTGTGTTAGTGATGCTTTCCCATCTTATAATTGCCTATATACAGTTTTAATTTACACTTATTAAACATACAAGGTGTAATGCTGTAACACATCTATGATTCAGTGGTTAAAAACACATTTCTTCTATTCACATCTCATGGGCATTTGCTGGTAGTCCTTGATTTATAACCATTTGTTTAGTGACCATTTGAAAATATTGTGATGTAATCTGGTTTTCATTTCTAATAGTGGATGTATGAAGAGAAAACTACTCTAGGCTTTATATACACCACCACCCATAGGAGACCCTTGAACAGGAATATATAGTCCATATATGTCTTATTCCAAGACAAGAGGTAGGAACAGGTTATCTATATTTGGAGCAAATACAGCAAAATCTTCAAATAAAATCATATGATCATCCCTAATGTCTGAAATTGTGAAATTCAACTCCTGAATTATACTTAATAGTACCTAATCAACCAATTTCAATGAAAACTTAACAAAATTTTTGGATTAGAGTGTATAATTATTTTAATGTCTTGCAGTTCTGGTTTTATGTTTTAATGAAAATAATAAAAATAAACGTAATATGAAATGAATAGAATGAATACACAGAGAAATAATATTAATACAATCTATAAGATGGAACTTTTATATGTAGATGAGCTGGAGAGATCCCAATCTTAATGGACTGTTGAGCACATCTAAATTTTTGAGAACATGTTAGGCACACTGTCAAAAGATGGATGCCATAAGAGTGTACTGGGAATACAGGAAAGGTCAGAATAACACCTCTTTATTTATTGCATGTATGTCCTTCAGGATCTCAAGGTGGCAAACAATGCAGTCCTTTCTCCCTATTATTTTTATTACAAAAACAACTCTATGGATTAGGTTGAGCAGGGAAAGAATAATGCCCCAAAGTCATCCATTACATTTCCATGGCTGAGGTGACACTACAACCTGGGTTTCCACAGGTCTGATCCATAACAATATTCAACACTGCCTGTCTCTCTGCTAAGATGGAATCTGCAACTTGAAATCAATAGACAAGGGAGTGACTTTGTCTCTGAAAGTAGCTATAGCTTACTGAATCATCAGAATATGAACAGATGAATGTATTCACTGCTTCAGCTTTTAGCTTCCCAAGTTCTTCTTTAACACTTTAGCTGTTCTTTGCCTTGCTATGGACAGGCTGATGCTCACTCAAACCCAGTTTGAAGCTAATCATTCCCAAAGTTTCTTTTTTTAGATCTTTCTGTGGTTTATGTGAGCCTTTGAGATACTATTAAGGTCTGTACTTTTGGCTAGTGCAGAGGTGAAATTCAGCAGTCTCTAGCAAGTTCACTAGAACTGGTAGTAAATTTTCTAAGCAGTTCGGAGAACCAGTTGTTAGAAGAAACCTTTTGGTTTTTTTTCACTTTACAGTGTTAATCCTGTAAGGCAGGCAGGGAAAAAACATTCTGCTGTTGTTTCTAGCCTAATTTTTATTGCCCAATTTACAGAAACTGCCCACCCAGTCACATGACCTCTCCCCCCAGCCATGCCCACCAAGCCAAGCCCACAGAACCGGTAGTAAAAAAATTGAATTCCACCACTGGGCTAGTGCTTTGTTTTTAGGCATGTTAGCTTTTATTTTTATTTAAATTAAAGTAAGAGTGGTTTTTTTTAATGGTCAAATAGAGCTAGAAGTGAGCATCAAGTGAAGTGCCTCCAGGCACACTGGCATCCACAAATATATCCTGGGAACCTTGAGATTAATTAGTGTATTTCTAATTTTTATAGATTGGGTGCCAATCCTTAAGGCTGTAATACATATCTTTTTATAGCAGCACCGTCTCTCCCCAAGTTATCTAATGACTAATAGTTTGCTGCATTATGTATATCACACATAAATCATAGCGTGCCTATTGCAGAGATTAACTTCCCTGCCTATTGAGAGACATTATCAGAAAAATGTCCTGTATATAAATTAGCTTTCACAATCTACACTGGATTATCTGCAACTCCAGATTATACAAATTGCCAGTATTTGCTTGGAGAATCATATCAGACCTGGTATCTTTAGGATACGCAGGCTGGAAATGATGACAAATAAACCTGCATTATATATCCTATTTACTTTGGGACTTACATAGGCTGGTGCTATTCTGATTGGAAAACCTTACTCCATGGGAATGTCTGAAGCCTTCTTTTAATCTAAATTGTTTTCTGTTGCTTCCATCCAATTGTTATGATGCCACTTCTCCCCCTTTTTTGTTTTTGTTCATTTTATTGTCTTGTTTTCATATTTTGAATTATTTTTAAATTGCTCAGGGCCTCTGAGAGTTGGGTGCCAATAAATCATCATCATCGCTATCATCATCTCATAGCCTTGTATAACAGCACAGTTAATTGAATAAAAGGAACAGCACTATAGCATGTGCATTGCTGAAGAATTCTGGGAGTTGGTCCACACATCTTCAAGTGGCCTAGATTGAGAAATACTGCGTATACCAATGTACTATTCTATGTGATGTGATATTACAGTATGTACTTATGTACTAATATGTACCTTACTGACTTTTATATAGCATGCTACAGCTTTCCATCCCCCCGCCACATATCCAATTTTTAATTTTTATTTGAAGTAATGAAAAGACTATTGTGTGAAGGTTCATTATTTAATTAGATACTTGTACCAGAACAAAGGAACTCCTTTCTTTTTCCTTTTTCCTACTTTTGCAGGGATGCCTGAAAACCCAGGAAGAACCAATAGTTTTGAAATGTCAAAAACATTATGTGATGAGAAGGTGAAGAAGCCCATCCCTTTCATTGAGTCACTATGTTTGCATCTCCCGTTACATCCTCTTAGTTGGAAGTCATACAGATTTGCAGCCATGATGCAATGCTTTCCTTAATTCCACATATATCCAAGTGCCAAGACTATGGTTAACCTTAGTTGCTCTGTGGTTACCTGCTTGTGTGGTAGTATCTGCTTAATTTCAAGTCAATGCAAATAGATGTGCCCTTCAGACATCTCCATCAATAGAGAGCAGGCAAGTTACTTTAGAAATAATTAGGGTGAGATTAGACTTCGGGTACCTCCGGTACCTCTCAGACCTGTTGCAGAATTCTGTTGTGATATGATAACTGAACAAGACTGTAGAAATATGGGTTTATTCCAAGTTTCCTTGCTCAAGCTCCCCTCTCGACAGTATCAACATGTAGAATATCAAGAGACATTTTCTTCCTAACTCGGCTCTGAAAACTGAAATTAAGAAGAAATCTTCCTGAGGACAAGTGACACTTTCCTAGTCCAATTTCTCCAGTCTCCTCTGTTGTTATCATATTTCCTGGTGCCTTTGGTCAACTGTGGCTGTGGGAAAGAAGATGAGGAAGCTTAAAAGAACAGAAAACCAACCAGGTGCTAGGGCTAGGAAAACAATTACCATAATAATTTGGATGTTGAGAACTCAAGGAATGGTGCAAGGCTCTCCTAATATAATGTTTTGAAATGTTCAGGTAATTCATGCATCTTGTTTCAGAAACCTTAGTCTTGTCACCTGTATGTCTCAGTGAGAGGCTAAAAGGGCAGCTAAGCTAAGAAATTATCTTAAGGTCAGTGAGTTTATGACAATGGCAAACTTGGAGCTTTAAATGTTAAAAGCATGAACTACGATCACTGGGATGCTTGGCCTAACACTACCTTAAAATTATGCTGTCATTTCTGTTTGTAATAGCTCCTCTAGAATATCAAGGCTTGTCTTTGTCTCTCTGAAGGGATAAGAAGCTCGTTCACTCTGCTCATTTGTTTGTAGAGATAAAAGGTTGGTCAAGGAAACGTTGCTATTTGAAGATCACATGGAGCTTCTGCTGCTATGGCTGGACCTTTGTTACAGGTGCGTCCTCAGGTGTGGTTACAAAAATCAAGACAGCAGCTGTGACAAGGTGATCAAAGCTCTGTGTTCTTTTATTTGTTCTACAAAAATTCCACAAACCTGCATTTGTGCGATACAGGTGCAGTAGTAAGATTGTGGGCTGGCCCAGCAATCAGTCCCTGTGAATTATTTTTCTCTTCACAAACTCCACACATTTATAGTCTCTGTGCATTTGATCCAAGTTATTCTACTTTTGGAGGATACAGCTAAATTTAAAATATGGTTCCGACTTTATATATTTGTGCACTTGTGAATACTTCAAAAAGCATAATTTTTAAGATCAGGAAATATGAACATTTCTATAGATTTTTATATTGTAGCTGAAAGTGAAAGGAAAAATAACTGGAAATTTAAGGGAAAATTTTAAGGGACAAAAAGGGTTAGTACAGTGGTGAAATTCAGCCGGATCGCACCACATCGCCCAAACTGGTAGTAGAGATTTGAAATTGCCCTTATCCTTCCTTATGCGAGCTTCGTTTTTCTTTCTTTCTTACACGAATCAGCTGTTTGGAGCATCTACGGAACCTTCCCGATGATCCCTGCTGCCTCTGGAGCCTCTAAAAGCACTTTAAAGAGCCATGCTGCAGTGCATTTGGAGCGCATGCATGTGCACCGAATTGGTAGCAAAACCAGTTGGATTCCGCCCCGGGTCAGTATGAACTAAATACATCTTTGCACTCTCAAGTATACATAAAGTAAATTCAAATATCTAATGCAGGGGTATCAAACTCAACTCATCCCATGGTGTGCTTAGATATGGCTCCCAGGGCAGCCCTGGAAACAGAAAAAACTGGCCTGTGGTGCCTTTACCAGCAAAAACAGAGCTCAGAAGGGCCCTGGGTGCCCTCCTGAGCTCCATTTTTGTTGGCAGAGAATTGCAGACCATCACAGCCAAAAATGGAGCTTAGGAACCAGTTTTTGCTGGCAGAGTGCTCGGGCTGCCACAGGCACCCTGACATGAGTGACATTGAGCTGGCCATAACCACCCTGGCCATGCCCACCCCAGCCCCCCCAAGGTCAATCACAGCCCTGATGCAGCCCTCAATTAAATCAAGTTTGACACCCCTAATCTAATGTATTGATCGATCTCCTGATATTCTCTGCATACATTCAGAGGAAATTAGACAATTTGTTAGTTAACACAACCTAAGAAGAAAAACCCTAAAGACACCCCTGCACAGAAGTTATGAAATAGTGCAGATCAAATGTATGTTATTTTCAGGGAAAGATTCAAATTATCAGCCAGATTTTATTTCTCTAGATGAGAAATGGATGATTAAGAAGAGATTTTAGTGCGCTACCTAAATTCACAACTATTCCCAATTCAGCTTTTTTTAGGCTAGAGGAAGCCAGGGCAGGAATTTCAGAGCACATTGCTGAACTTTCTAGCTGGGTATCTATGACTTCAAATAAAATAAATGTTTGTACAGTGATAAATGACTTTCTAGCCTCAGTTGTTACAGAAGCTTTCTGAAGCATGGATAAAAAAAAAACCTCTTTAGTGCTATATTATAGAGGCTGCCTAATACAATCAACTTCAGTAATCATGATCAAACTCTGGATATGATTTGTGGCCGTTAGTATGACACAATTCAGAGGACTGTATGTATCCAAGTGATCAGACAGAAGAGGATAGTCCTCTAACAGGTGCATGTCAGATACCAGCAAATACCAAAGAGTGGTAAGTCTATCTATGTTAGAATAAATACTAGAATTCAAACACTGTTTTGGATAAATCTTTTTAAAATAAATCTTTATTTAATCAAACTAAGATGTTGGCTACTTTCTTTCTCCAGGTTTTTTAAAATGTCATTTTCCAGCCTATAGCCAGGGAGTACCTAATTATTTCTCATTCCATTGCTAACTAACAGAACAGCAGGGCTGGAAGGAATTTTGGAGGTCTTCTAGTCCAACCTCCTTCTCAATCAGTAAACTCTAAACCATTTCAGACAATGGTTGTCCAATCTCCTTTAAAAAAAAACCACCAATGTTGGATCACCCACAACTTCTGGAGACAAGTTATTCCATTGATTAATTGTTCTAACCGTTTCTCCTTAGTTCTAAAACCAATCTTATTATTAAGATTCTAAAACCAATTTTATTATTTCTTGGGACTAGCTAAATCTGGCTAGATGCTTCCCACAAAAGAAGGAGAAAAAAGTGACTGTGGAAAGTGATAGCCCTTAGAAAATTGTATTTTTAGCAAAATTTTGCAAAACAGACCTGGTTGTTTACAAATGTTTTCCCTTGTTCCTTTTGTTTTAATGAATAAATTCAAATATTGAGAAACAGCACATATCAGCAAGTTACTGCCATGAGAAAGCCATAGATTTATCCTAGTGTTGGATAATAATTCTTGTGATCATCTCCTGTGCATAAAATGTTCACAAATCCTAATGTCTCAATTGATTCCAAACACTAGAGATTTAGCCAAGAAAGATATATATCGGTGATACACGGCTATTGATCTAAGGTTACTTTAACAATCTTGGACATTTCAGCCCTAATATGACAGTACAGTAGGCCAAGTCCTAACCATATGAATAAATATTCCAGCTCCTAAACTAGATCTCAAATACGCATGATTGCAACCAACCCTTATAAAATGATCTGTGAGAATTCAATTTACATAACTCTTTTTGTTTTATTTTCTTCATTTTAAGTTCAACTACATTTGTCATTTTTAAAGTGATCTACTGATTTACAAGAATAAGGCATTCTATATCATTATTTTAAAGGTTAAATACAGAATATCCATTTCACCATGTTTAAAGGTGTTCTTATAAAAGCAGATTAATTGCTAAAAAACCCAACTCATTATTCCAAAACATCTAAAAAATATGAAATCGGTATGCCAAAGTAGCAATAACATATAGACAAAATGTCGAGATTATAAATGCTTGTTTTAGCTTTGTTTAAACTATCAACATACATTCTGCAATGATTTTGAAACTCAGTTTTAATGTCCAAAAAAACCCTTTTAAACACCGTTAATCAGAACTGAGTTGATCCAAGAAAGTATTATAAAAGTTCCTGATTGCTTACATCAAGAAAATCCATGAACTGATAATCTGAAATTAGGTATTTCAAGCTTTTTTGTGCGTTATCAGCCTTAGAACTCACAGATTAAGCATTGCAATTTATTACCCAAAGCCATCCTTCCAATGTTTTTGTTCTCCAGATAAAATAATGCTGCATTTATCTATAACTCCTGTAATGTTGTACCTGCCATGCTCCACAAGGCCAGGCATTAACCAGCTATGCTTCCAAGGATTCAGACAACATGGCTATGTATTTATTAATCTTTGTTGAAGTATGATAGCTATCTCAATTAATAGGTGTAAGTGGGCAAAAAGCTGACTTGGAATTGATATCCTACTTCAAATCCAACACAATATTTTCCCACATTTGTCCTTCTAATAAATCTTTTCTTATGTTTTACTCACTAGTAGCCATTGCATGTTTATATTCTCTGTATTCCTGCTCTGAAAATTACTTTTCCTTAATGAAATCCTAGCAATACTAGTTCTGCTGGCTTCAGGAATTACAAGTATAGTGGAATCTCTGGTCACGAACGCCTGTCACCATGACCAAATCAGGTGCCAACCAAAAATTTTGCAAACTATTTGCATCTGATCACAAACAAAAACTTGGGTGGTGATCAAACACAGTGTGGCTGATTTTCCCTTCCATGTTGTTTTTGCCTGCTGCACAGTTTTTGTGTGTGTATGCATGCACAGTCAGCCTTGCTTCTGGTCACGACCAAATCAGGTGCCGACTGAAATTCTGAAACGAATTACCGGAGGTTCCATTGTAAGTAGCTTAAAAGTGTGCACCAAGGATACTTGTATTTGTTTTCTACTATTTTGTTGAAATATCAACCACTTCACAAGAATATTTATATATGGAATTACATCCACATCCACTCTTGTCATTGATTGTTTCATATTGTTTAGTTGAATGTAAGATAACAGAAGAAGTACATGTTAGTTCACATCCTTCCATGTACTCTTATTTTGCTGTTTCTTTTCTGTCCATTCATACATTATCAGATTTCAGACAGATAATTCATGGCATGCATAGAACAATGCAAACTGGGCAAACCACATAACTGTAGTTTTTCTTTGTCTTCAAGGCATTTTGTGGAAAGTAAAAAAATCAAGTTGTAGCTGTGATCAGGGGACTGAATTTCCACTTTTTAAAAATGTGTGGCATGCATGCGATGCTTTTAAAAAGGAGTAAAATTTTGTACACATTGTCATGCTGTCATATTGATTGTTGGACCCTGTCCTCCCCAGTTGTTGTACAGCAGTCTTGTCCAATCTTGACTTCAGCCAATATTTTGGACTACAACTCTCATATTTGCATGCACTTTGACCCCATTGCTAACAGAGAGGTTGGATGTAGTAGCCCCCAAATATCTACAGAAGACAGAGCTGGAGATGTCTACATGGAAATAACAACAGAGAAATGAAAATAGATTAGTTAATCAAATAGTGAAGACTGACTGAAAGGCAGGGTTGATAATGAAGCAGTCAATAATAATTGAGACTATTCAAGAAAAGACCAAGACACAAAGAAAAATGTGTTTTTAATAGGAGAACTGAGGGTTTAATTGAGAGAGAGAGAGAGAGAGAGAAATATTACATTAGACAAACATTCAGGCAAAACAAGGATGAAACATTAAAAAACAGTGACATCACAGACCAGTTTGAACAGGGTGAAAGAAAACAAAGTTAAAACAGAAGAATCATACATTCCTACAATGGTGAATCTAACTACCAGGAACCTGAAGATGATACAGAAACTGTAAACACAGAAAGTTAAATTCAGAAAAGTGCGCAGCACAAGCTGAGAGGTTAATTTCCTTTCTAGCCTGTTGGTGAAAAAAGGAAGTGGAGAATAGTGCAGTTGGATTTAAAGCTGCATTTCTTTTGACTTTTTAGTCCAGAATAATTTCTGAAGGACACTTAGCTGTCTCTGAATTGTATTACTTAAATCGCACTTTTCTAAGTATATTCCCCGTACATGAAAATAATTACACAAGGTTTTTATTTGAATTAAGTGAGGTTATTCAGGGGTAAACGATAGATACCTTGCTCCTGTAGGTAATTTATACAAGCCTGACAACTCTGATGAATGAACACAAATGTTTGTACTAACCTAATTATAAATGCTCAGGTTTTCAATGGGAATATTATATAAATGTGTGAATAAAGAGCTGGGCACTGAAGCACTTAAAGCATTACTCAGAAACATATTGGAGAACAGTCATTTGGCAGATATTTAGATTTTAAGAGGACAGCGCTCCTTTCTGGTTTATAGAAAGCAGAATAAATTTAAATTGCTGCTGCTTATTGATTTATGCTCTTTATATTGGGCATGCCATTTTATTAAAGAAAGCAGATATTCAATAGTGTTAACTGGTAATGAGAATTGACTTTTCACTAATTGCACAGAGGCTGGCATTAATACACTTTAATAGAACCTGAGGCTTGTCTACTTCTGATCAATTCTGAAGGGTGTTTCTCACTCCCCTCTCCCCTTTTTTCTTTTCTCTTTTTTGTCGGCAACATGCTGCGGTCAAAGGATTTCAGCAACAAGATTGTGGGAGATATTTTTCAATCCTTAAAACACGCACATGCATCCATTTAATAGGACAAGGGCCATTACTTGATGGAATAAGCTAGTTAATGCCGAAGCTTCATTTTATGGCTTGACTGTTGAAAGATCATTATTCCCAGATGGTACGCTGTGCTGGCCTCCATCTTTTCGCATGAGAAAGCATTGGCCTCATGCCTTTACACATTCCTAGAGTGCATATTAATGGAATCTGTCTATGTAGGAAGGTGTTCCTTGGCCCTGGCTTGACCAGTCACTTCTGTGTACTGAACTGAGTCTCCCTTATCGCCCATACAACTTCACGTGCTGTTGTGACAGTGAAAATTTCTTTTAGACATGAAATTTTCCAGTGAAATCTTACAGTAAATGCTGCTTCCTTGTATGTTTTCAATCGCTTTTTTAATTGTATTGTAAATTTCATTTGCTTGGCTTTTTCTCCTTCAGTCTATTTACTTAATAGACTATTTTCTCTTTTCTTTCAGATGGAGATCTGAAAAGGAGGAAATTTATTGTAGATTTCATTCTTCTATATATTGGCTCACTGGATTTATGACTAACTTTTGTTTAGTTATATTCTTTTTTTCCCCCCCTTTCCTCTTTAGGCCCAGAAAGACTTTATGGCTGGTTCATGACATCACTGTTACGAACGAGTTAAATTTTGCAGACAAATTTCACGGTAAGCTCATCTTACAAATAGTCAGACCTTAATATATCTAGAAAGCCTTCAAAAAAGTAATGTATGTGCACACACACTAGTCATTCCTATTCTGTATATAATATTAAAAGGTACTGTTTCTGCAATATTTTGGCACATGAGTCAAATCTTTAGCTTCCACCAAAGCCAAGGAGACCTGTTGCTGAATTTGTTATTTTAGCATGAGTTATGTATTTGGGTAGCAGGCTAGCCTCAAAGTGCTAATTTTAGGACATGTGAATCAAAGGTGGGATGGGGATTGTCTTAAACAATAGCATTGCCTTAAATCATATTATTTTTTTAAAACTTGGCAAAGTCTATGGTAGCTTGATTACCTGACTGTTCATTGCTGTAGTGAAAAGGTATTGTGTAGTCAATGTCATACTTTTGGGAGTCACTGGTTTCAGCTAGTCCTTTCTATACTGCTCTGGCCTGAAGGCTGTAGGATAATTTGCAGACTTAGGAACGTTGGTTGCTGGAGTGTGTGTGTGTGTGTGTGTGATCAGAGGTGCAGCCTTGCTTTTTTTCTCATTTGGAGGCTTGAGACTTGTCGTTGGCTTGTAGCGATGGTGAGTACCACACTCCAGGAAAAGCAGCAATGTTCTCCTAGACAGAAAAGACAACCTTCAATGAACAAGCCAGAGATGCTTCTTGGACTAGAAGATCTCCACAAGGTCCCTTCAATTCTGTTATTCTGTTAAACAGCATATTTACTCATGTGATAAATATGGAATGAATGTAATTTAATTTTGTGACTCTCTATAAAGTGTAGTCTAATATGGATGGAAATACAGAGAATAGGCTGCATCTTAGTGATAATTTCAGAAGCATATGCACATGTTATGTGTGTGCATGTGTGTATGCATCCTTCTGAGCATATTTGTGTCATTTGATTGGGCCTCAGCTCCATAGCCTATTGGTATTATTTTGCTGGTGTCCTGATTTCATCAAATGAAAGATCAAGCCGAGCTTATTATTCAGAAGATAACCTGTCATTGACTTACTGTGGGCTCCTATTTCAACACTTGTTATGTGACTGGCAATAAAATGTGGCTAATATACTGTTAATTAATTTCATGTCCTCCAGCTAATTTATCACATTATTAATCAGAGTGAAAAAGCTAAGAGAAGTGAGGTTACCTACAGTTAATTCCAAATCCAGCTTAGGACACCCCAAAAGGGTGCCTTAACCAGCGCTGGATATTGGAAAGCTTCCAACTACAGGTATTGAATTTGGCAGCCCTTTAACTTGTCCAATTGGCATATCTTATACAGAGAGACAGGATTTAAAGTGAAAGGGCAACCAATTCTGATCATAACCTTGGCTTTGCACTCCTAGTAATTATCCTTTAATTGCATTACACTATGTGAAATAGGGCCATAATTGGAAAAAAAAAACAATTTGACATTCCCTGATGCTTTCTCTTACATGCGCTATTTGCTTTTTATTCAAATGTAAATTTCCTCTATAATACTGTCAAGGAAAAGGAGTGGAGAAAGAAAGCAAAATTGAAATGTCAGTAACAATTGCTGACATACAGAGCACATCTTCAGCAACTGCAGGATAGTAGGCAGGATTTGCAGTTTAGTGTTTAAACAAATCAAAATGTGGAATGAGCAAAAAAGAAGAAGAAAATACGGGTGGAAAAGCACCCAAGTTATATCTATTGCTTTGGCATAGATGTCAATTTGGTATCATGCTATCAAAATATCAATAACCTCCCAGCTGTAATTGTGTGATGAATGAGCTTCATCGTTTAGACTGAAAGAATAAAATAGGAAGAATAGTTTTCATATATTGTAGGATTTCATCAAAATCATTTTCACTAAGAAAGGACAAGGTCGGTAAATTGGACTGTCAGAATGTGGGTCTAATTCATGGATTGAGAAGATGGCAAGTAGTTTCATTCTTGGGTGCAGTATTTATTGACTGGTTATTATAATTTATGGTGTTAGATACTCATCTAATCTCATAGAATCCTGCTGTCTTTCATGTTCTCCTTGCTTTTATTCCAGAGAAACCTAGAGTAACAGGTAAGAATGCTGGAGACAACCACATATATTTGGGTATTGAAACTATAGAACTCTCCACCATGTAGGACTGTAATTTGATCCTTTCCTTTAAGACCCTGAGAAGACAGACCAATATTCAAATATTTCAAGGAGACTAGATGATAAACTACTAATGATACATTGCTGATTGTGAAGTCCTTGGTGCTCTCAGAGCTTGGTTGTTTGCTTGAAAACATTTTATTACTCAAATAGGTAACATCATCAGTGTTAAAAGGGAGCGGGATTGGCTTTCTGTTTATATATAGGTGGTTTGCCCTGACAATGTGGGTGGAAGTGTTCTTGGTAGTTTCTTGATTGGGATGTTGTTTAATGCTTGATTTTTGATCCTGGTGTTGATTTCTGTTTATCTGGGTATCTTTTGCTGGTGAGGAAGTGGTTTTGTCTTTTTGTTTCCTTTTAAGCTTTTGGATTGTCTCTTTTGAATGGTATGTATATATTGTTTGCCTCTATGTGGCTGTTGATGGCTAATTTGTCTGGATGCCAGGCTTCCAGAAATTCTCTAGCATTTTTGCACTTAGATTGGTCACTGCTGTTTTGATTTGATGTGGTTTGGTTCTTTTATCCCTATTATAAAACTTGAAAAAAAATCATACATGGTATTTTAGTTGCTCCACACAACTTGTTACTAAATTGAAAAATAAATCATAATGAAAACTTTATCTTTGGTCAAGTAACTTGTATTTAGCAGGACTGCCATATCTATCCTGCCAAACTCTAGAAAAACTTAGGTAGCATTTAAGAAATATGTAATTCTACCATCTGGGGACTGGATGAATTTTTGCTAGCTGAACATTATTTACAAAGCCTTTGCATTGCACTTTGATATTGAGATAATAGCTGTTGATTTGTATATTTACAGTATTCTGGTCATAGCGCATATAATTCATATTAAAACTTCTAAAAATATTTCATGCTATTGCAGATCAGGAAAAATAATCTGAGACAACTGTGTTCACAAGCTAGGAGTGAACATTTGTTTTCTCATATCACATGTCAAGTATTCATCTGCAGATCATTTAGTATCTAATTTCTTTACAGTTATTCTATCTAAATCCCATGGAGATTAACAAGAAAATTTTCCCATCCTCTTTTATGCATTTTGCTCTTCTGCCTCTTCTGCTTCAAAGAGAGGTGACGAAAAGGTCAGCCAAAATTTTGTCTTGGTAAAATGTCTACCAGATTATGGGGAAATGTGTTCTACTGAAAGCAATGGGTTTTAGCCCACCTATTTTGGCTGCAATCCAGCATGTCATTAAGAAACCTGCACAATATCAGCAGCTACTATTCACTCCAATGATGACAACTGAGGATCATGCCTCCTTGGGGTATTTCCTTAATTCGGTTTCCATGCCAGAGCTGTTACTTCTTTTTTTAATTATTGATTTTTATTACTATATACATAATACCAAACATTTTAACCAAACTGTGACATATATAACATAACTATCATACATTTTATTTTTTTGGTCTATCCATCTATACAAATTATTCCATACCGCATAATATTCTTTCTCTTCCTTTCATCGTCAGCATTAATCTGTCCATTTCTGCTCAGTCAAAAATTTTACTTAGGACCACCTCCATAGATGGTCTGTCTTCTTGCTTCCTATTTTGTGCGTGTGCAATTCTTGCAGCTCTTATAATATGAATAATAATATATTGGAGGTTTTTTTGGATTTTGGGGTCTATCATTCCTAGTAAAAATGTTTCTGGTTTCAATTCAATTATTACACCCATAATTTCATGTATCCATTTCTTTACCTGTTCCCAACAGCTAGTAGCTTTCTGGCATTGCCACCACATGTGGTAATACGTTCCTTCCTTATTTTTATATTTCCAACATTCTGGTCTCATGTTAGGATACATTTTTGCCAATCTCACATGACAGATGCTATCAATAGAACATTTTGTATAAATTTTCTTTGCAAGCCATTGACAATGTCAATTTGCAGTTCGCGCTCCACAGTCTTTCCCATTCCTCCAGTTGTATTCCTCCAGAGCTGTTACTTCTGTTGTGTTCAGGACACTATCATTATACTAAGCAAGAGAAGGATCAGTCTTTTTGCCCAAGAGAGTCAAAACCTTTCTTTAGTTTATGGAAATTTTCTTTTTTTTTAATATTTTTTTTATTTTGGAATACATATACACACACACAAATTAAATGTCTTAAATACATGAACAATGTAGTTTCTAAGTATTAATTTTGATACCAAATGATATGTTAAGATTAACAATTTTGATAACTCACATTATTCTATTAACTTTATACATAATACAATTTTCTTTCCACTTCTTTCCTCTCATTAACCTACATTAACTTTGACATATTATATAACAGTATTTTACTGTGACAGTCCATCTCTTTCCTTCTCCTTCCCTTCCTTCCCTTCTCTCCTCCGAGTTCCTCTTCTTTCCTTCCCTTCTCCACTCCTTCCCTCTCTCCTTCTCCTTCTCTCTTTTCCCCTCTTCTCCTTTTTCCTTTCCTCATCTCCTCTCTCCTTTCTCCTCTCATCCACTTCCCACTCCTTTCCTTTCCTCCCCTCTCCTCTCCTCCCATCCATTTCCCTCTCTCCTTTCCGTCTCTACTTCTCTTTTTCTACCTCCTTCTACTCTACCTCCCTTTCTCCTTTCCTTTCTCCACTTCCCTCTCCTTCCATCTTTCCCTTTTCCTTGTTGTATTAAAATTTCCATTTCCATACAAAATACAGTATATTTTCCTGATGCTGTACTTTTCAAATATAGCTATACATTTTCTTACATTAGAAAAGAAAAAAAAACACCTTGATAACTACATGCACAGTATGTTGTTTGGGTCACTCTTTTTTTTTAAAGAAATCTAATAGAAATAACAGTAATAAACATAATTATAATCATATATTGATACTAGTATTTATTCTTCGTACTAATAATTTTCCATTATTTAATTAATCATTCTCTTAACCTTTTAATTTAACTTTGCTTTTATTATTTATTTTATTACTTAACTATCTATAGACACATCATCTTTCAATTTCTAATCTATTTAATACCAGAATATTGTTACATAGAGATATATTTATTTTATTTA
>JAEANM010010804.1:0-15603 GCA_017656035.1 Myanophis thanlyinensis
AATAATAATATAATTTTCAGTTGACTGAATAATAAAAGTTCAATTGATTTTAATTTCATGTATAATAATTATAATGGCAGCAATCCATATCAACCATCAGTGCCAGTCAATAATATTTGTGATATATTTCTAAACATTCAGTTGACTGAGTTTCATATTTAATGAATAAAAGTATAATAATAATAATAGCAACAACTGTATGCTACCTGATTCCCTAAAATCCTGGATAGCTCACCATAATCAATCAAATACATTACAATAAAAATCAATAAAATATAAAAGTTAAAGAAAAAAGATGGCAAGGACAACAGACCAGATGGAATGAAGTGAGAAGTTGCACTCACCCTGACCAAAGGCATGGGTGGTAGCCTTGAACTATACCTTGAATTATACCTAGAAGCAAACTAACAACCAGTGTGAAGCAGAGGTGTTACATGAATAAACCAAGGCATGTGCACCACTGCTCTGCCATTGCATTCTGGGCCAGTTGAAGCTTCTGGAAAGTCTTCAAGGGAAATCAGTGTAGAGCACATTGTAGTAGACAAACCATAAGGTGACTAGGCATGAGCCTGTCTGAATGGACTCCTAATCTAGGAAAGGGCAAAACCCTTCAGGTCACATCTGATACCTTCAAGCAGGAACTGCAAGTCCAGTAAGAGTCCCAGATTGTACACCAAATTTAAAGAGGAAGTGTTACCTCTTCCATGGCCAAAAATGGAATATGTATGGGTTTAGAAAAAGAAGAGAAGCCCTCTAAATTTGCTCCCCCAATTTCTAACCCATGGAGTTATCTCAGAAGGATACTCTGATCAATGATATTGAAAGCTGCTAAGAGATCAAGGAATATGTGATCTCCATCTTGGCTCCACCACATGCTCAGTCAGTAAGCATGACCAAGGCTGTACTAAATCCTGGCATGAAATCTCACTGAAACAATTGGAGTAGGACCTGTTTTGAACTGGAAGGTAATTGTTGAGGGAGAGTGGAGTGAAATGGGGAATTGAAATTACAGAGCACAAATGCTAAATGGATATGACTCCATGTCAAGTTTAATGAATACTGTGTGTATAAAAAACAATAAATCTAATATTTATTCATTCATTTTCAGACAACTGAAAGTAATATAAGTAAAAGTTTGCAAAATCAAGCTAATGAGCTGAAAAAGATCCAAGGTTGGATAAACCTCAAAATTCTTCCAGAAATTGTGAGTGTGGTTTCCCTTGTTTTTCTTTATCTTCTTTGACCAAACCTGGTATCACTGAATGAGGAATTTATTTGTTTTCTCCCTCAGCAAGCCTTGAAGAGCAGCGTCCAGAGCTTGCAGAAATCTACACCTCAAATTCAAGTAAGCAGGCTGGGTGGAAGTGAAAAATATATTGGTTTTTAAATGTTGTTATTGTATTTTTTATCGGCTGTAAACCGCCCCGAGTCCTTGCGGAGATGGGGCGGTATATAAATATGATTAATAAATAATAAATAAATAATAATAAAAACTGGGAAAGAGGCCTTTGATTCTAGGGTTCCTAAATATTTTTGTAAAGGACCTTCATTGAGATATTTCAGAAGTTCTGCTAGGGGAGAATCTGTTCGGGCCTTGAGATAAGAGATAGAAATTTGTGTCTTCATATTACTAAGTGCCAGTTGGGGAATTCATAAATTTATATGGCATAAAGAAGGTTTTAAATTTATTAAATGTATGACAAGACTGAACACAGTTAAGAGGTTGGTAGACATCACAGAAAGGAGAGAATGGGTATGGAAGGTCCATCTATAGCATGGGTGTCAAACTCACAGTGTCATGTTGCTGTCATGTGACATATCACAACATTTTTCCCCTTTGCAGAGCTGGGGTGGGCGTGGTCTGTGTGTGTCACATTCAGCCCATGTGCCGCCAGTTTGACGCCCCTGATCTATAGTAGAACTATTTGTGTGAAGTTGAGTATGATTGATTTAAAATGCTTATTGACATAGTTCCCTTCATGTTTAATTTAATAAAAATATATCACAGGACATCTCCCAGCTTTCAATATGCTGTGGGATTTGTGACGCTAGGTGTGTAAGCTGTTTTTGTTGAGCAGACAGTTCAGATGTACTTGAATAGAAGTTTTTGAAAGAACCTAAAACCGATATATCCCACCAGAAACTGATAAACCTCACGCTGTTGGAAATAGATGAGACCAATTCATTTATAAAGCACCAGACAGAGGAAGTTATAAAAAATGTAAGTCTTCATCAGTACTTTAGTATGTTTGTTTATTTATTTACAACGTTAATAAACTCTGCCAGTCGGCCCCAGCACTTTGGTCAGAACTGACATCAGCAATCTAAAGTGAGAGTGGGACACAAAAACAGAAGAAGGGATGAGCAGAAGCTGCAGGATACAGCATGTTACTTCCTAGGGCAATGTTTCTCAACCTTGGTGATGTTCAGATGTTTGGACTTCAACTCCCAGAATTCCCCAGCCAGCTGCTGGCTGGGGAATTCTGGGAATTGAAGTCCAAACATCTGAATGTCACCAAGGTTGAGAAACACTGTCCTAGGGGATTTAGAAAAGTGCTTCAAACATTGTGGGAATACTATTGTTCATTAAGTGGCCTGAAACAAAATGCTGCTACTTTAACGAATCCACCCATTAAACCAATAGGTAGATACCTTAGGCTAGCTTCAAACCCTGAAAAACATTGTGCTACTTTCATGAATATAGGTACCAGTAGTCTTTGACGTATGACACAGATGGGGCCAGAATGTTGGTTGATAACCAATATAAGTCATCACATGATTGGATCACAATTTTATGACCATGTTTACTGCAGAATCACATAGTCTTTAAATAAATCTGGCTTCTCCAATTGACTTTGCTTGTAGGAAGATGACTGGGCAGGGAGCAAGTCTCAACCACATGACCACAAGATATTGCATCCAGTTGTAAATGGGAGCCACTTGCATTCCTGTGTCCATAGGAGTGGGTACGATGGTCTTAGCTTTGAGAACTGGTCATAAGGCACTTTTTCTAGGCTGTTGGAACTTCAAACAGCCATTAAACAAATAGTCATAAGTCCAGTACTACCTGTAGCAGTATGGTCATGCTTCTTATGCTTGCAGGAAATCTGAAGTTCTTCTGAGTAATTTAAGATAGAGAGCCTTATTACCGCTAGATCTTGCACAAAAGAGCTCTGCTTGCTTTCTCCTTCTCTCCCTGCCCCCAGTCTTCTAGAGCTTCATTTCCATTCATGGACTGCAATGCAATTTATATAGGATAGCGCCCTGGTGGTGCAGTGGTTAGAATGCAGTACTGCAGGCTAACTCACTGCTCACTTCAGGAGTTTGATTCTCACCGGGTCAAGGTTGACTCCAGCTTTCCATCCTTCCAAGGTTGATAAAATGAGGACCCAGATTGTTGTGGGTCAATATGCTGACTCTGTAAATCTCTTAGAGAGGGCTTTAAAACACTATGAAGCGGTATATAAGAGCTATTGCTATATTAATGCTCCAAAACTCATGGATCTGCAATGCAGTTTATGTAGAACATTAACACCCAAAATCGAACCATTTCCTGGGTTTGAACCCATCCTCTTTTCTACTTCCATCTAGGAGACCGAGACTTTTATATTGAATTTACTGAATTATTTTTCCTCTTATCTGACATGGGCTCAGCTTAGTGTAAGTATTATCAATCATTTCTAGTGGAATAAGGATGGACTTGCTGGGCTTACACTTTTATCTTGCCAACACTATGTACTTATCTGTCCTTGGTCAAACCCTTACTGAACAATATGTAGACTAGAGGCATGACTATTTTTTAATCCAAGAACCTTTCCATTCCTTGGTATGTTGTATGAAGATCAGGAGAATTGTTTGGTGACCCAGACAAAGCTTATATATTTGTTTCAATATACCAATTGTGCTGTGTCAATCTGGGTTTAAGCATAATATATTGTATAAGGGCAGCATGAAAATGGAGACTATAATTATTGAGGAATTGAACTTTTCCTTCTGGGTTGGAAAATAAATTATTGTAGATGATTTCAAAACATAGGGTAGTCAAATAATGAAAATTATTGTCCAAAAAAAGACCAGGGCTTGGTTTTCTCTGATGAAACTTCTAATGAAATCTTTTGTTTTGCTTTTAAATCCTTGTTGGTAGGTCATGAGAGAATTCGGTCGCTGCGGTCCTATAGCCTGGGCACTGGATAGCGTGAATACCGTTGTCTGCAATTACCTTGTTGATTCTTTGGTGAGGAAATCAGTAGAACTAAAGATGTAGAATTGCTAATCATATCATGGATTTAAGACAAGAGATCTTGTCAACAAAGTGTAACACTAAATAAGAGGAATATATCCTTATAGTTGTCTTGGAGGTCAGTTTGCTGTAACAACCCATGTCTTTATTTGAGAAAAAAATGTAGGGAGAAATTAGAGATGAATATACCTCTGAATAGAAACGGGAGTGGGAGATACATAAAGAAGGTTGTAGTGCATATTAAGACCAGAAGGTGCAAATGACTACCGTGTGAGAATATGCCCATCGTTACTCTTGGAATCTTAACCAACTCAAATTGTGCTGAAACATGTAAAGCATTGCCTCCAACAATGTATCCCTTCTCTTTCCCCCTCCTAGAATGCCTTCTGGTTCAGTCTGGCCTGGTGCACAATCTTTCTGTTGCCAAGTATCATTTTGGCTGTGCGACTTGCCAAGTTTTATCGTCGAATGAGCGTCGATGACATATATGAGTAAGGGTGATTTATTATGTAGTAGGGCATGCTGCCATGGCTGCGGACTGCAGTCTTTTTTCCCCTAATATTGTCTATGAACTAGTTTGAACATTTCTTCAGAATCATCAGTGCAAGTATCCCCAACCTCCTGGGGCTACATTTCTTAGAACTGCTTCAGAAATGTGATCTTGCCATAGCGTAACTGGAAGCTCTTCCTTTTCCCTGCTTCTGAGTGTGATGATGCCCAGTTTAATCACTAATTATTTTTATGGTTCCCGGTCTAGTTTTTGTGACAACTATCATGTGGGAGTGGTAGTATACTCTCTCTCTCTCTCTCTGTGTGTGTATGTATGTATATCATTGACACTATCCCTTTCTTTTATTAGGGATGAGATTATGGAAAGCTTTGAACTGTGAGTATCTTTCCATATCTGTGAGCAATCTTTGCTAGGTAGCATTGAAGTTCAAGCAAATGTCGGTATAAGGCTAAAGAAGGGCTATTTAATTGGCCACTAAAGGAGTATGAAAGCCGTTTGGGGTGTAGAAAATATCAAATATAGTGTAGGCAGTTCCCTGTTCTGGTGTTAATATTTAACAAGGAAATGAACATAATGGTCTGTAGAGTGGGAAACATCATTGCAATACTCAAAGTTTTTGTCACATGCTGACAAACAATATTTGGGGATGATGCTAAAAAATAGTGAATGGTATATTTATCAGTGTAGAGAGGATTTTTAAAGCTTTATCTTAGCATGAACCAACAGTGAGGGCTTGAGAGCTGCCAAACAATAACATCTCTAAAGCTTCCTATTTCCAAATCATCTGTACCCTTATTGTGGCTTACCAACGATCAAGGTTCAATTTCTTATTTTCTTATTCTTTTCCCATTACAGGTCAAGGCAAAGTATGTTCAAAATGCCCCGGGCTGAGCTGAAGAAATAACATTTCCTTTTTCAACATTCCATCTCTGAGCAGCTATGAATGCAACAAACCAAGGTCAAGAGAATTCTTGGGTTTCTCCTGACATTGTGCAGTGTGTGGATCTTCGCCACACTTTTTTTCCTGAACAAGTTTGTAAGATGGGAACCATTTTTCCCTACAAAAGAGACTACTGTGCCATAAGCCCTATGACAGAGAAGTATAGTTTGGCTGTATAGTGTGTCAGTATAGTCAGACTATCAAGAGGGTTGCACTCTACTGCCCTGTACTCTACTCCAAAGATTAGGCTTGCAGTCTTTATGCTTTGTTTTACAGGAAAAAGCCCTGATACTCAAGGGGCTCCATAGTGATATCACTGCATTCTATTGAATTATTGTACAGACCTCAATATATAGCAGAACATCTGTACAATAATTTTTTTGACCCTCAACAGATTTAGAAATCTTTGCTAGATTAAGCCAAATTGCACATAGTGCCTTGCTGGATCAATACTTACTCCATACTTACTCTAAAGGTTGATACTCTGGAAGAGAAAACAAACATGTGCCATAATGAAATACTACTGAGCAGTTCTGTATCAGAAAGAATGAATTGTCTTAAATTTTATGGAGACACTTTGCAGATTTTGTCTTGTGCTTCAGTGCATCATTGCAATCTAGTCATGTGTGTTTCTCTCTCTCTCTCCCTCTTCCTGACATTCTCCAATACTTGATTTGCATATTTGGGCATTTATCCTCTCCCAATATTATACCCAATAATATTGAACCATGAATTTATTTTGTCAGAAACGTGACAAAATAACATGATTCTATTCTTTTCAGATTAGTCTTGCCATATCTGTGATACTCCAGATATGTGACATCACCTGCATTAGAAATTTGAAGTTTAGGGAAAGACTGCACTAGTAGAAAATACAGGTAGTCCTCAACTTATAACAATTCACTTAGTGACCATTGAAAGTTACAACAGCACTGAAAAAAGTGACTTACGTGTTTTTCCCCACTTATAACTAATTCAGCATCCCCATGGTCATGGGATCAAAATTCAGACCCTTGGCAACTGATTCATATTTATAACAATTGCAGTATCCTGGGGTTATGTGATCCCCATTTGTAACCTGACAACAAAGTTAATGGGGAAACCAGATTCACTTAACAATTGTGTTACTAACTTAACTGCAGTGATTCACTTAACAATTGTGGCAAGAAAAGTCGTAACGTGAGGCAAAATTCACTTAACACCTGTCTCACTTAGCAACAGAAATTTTGGGCTCAATTGTGGCTGTAAGCTGAGGACTACCTCAACCTGTAGTGTTTTTAATGAATTACAGACCTATTAATTCAAAGTATAGCACATAAATTACGAATATTTTACTTCAAAGTATTACCATAAATATTAGGATAGTAGATGTCATTTGTTACTTGACTTTCTATCGTTCAATGTGCATATAAAACCTTTAAAGAATCTCAATTATATTTATAATAAAATTTAAATCAGATTCCCAGCACACTAGCAGAAACCTTTTTATGTGCTTTCCATCTTTTGCACTACATTTTTCTTGCTCCAGAAACAGCAATAGCAAAATGATTTTTCTGTCTTCTGGTTTTAAATCAGCTTTTAGAAGAATGTGTGAAGAATGACTTAAAGCAATAGTAAGAAATGATATCCTTATTAATCGAGAAAAAATGAAAACTTTACATAAAATGTAACATTTTCTTATCTCAACGAGATATTAGGGTTGAGTGAGTGGCTCATGTTTCAAATTTTCAGAGCAATAAACATGCAATCAATCATAGTTTAATGTACAGTACACAGTTTCACTTTTACTCACTCACTGCTAGGATATCATTAAGACTGACTTTCTCCTAGCAAATTATCCACAATTCCATTGCTTTATTTTCTAAGGGGTTTATGAAAACTTACAATATATCGGAAGCAATTCATGATGATGATTATCATGCTATCACCTAGCCTACAACAGTAATTGTTCCTAGAAGTTTCTGTCTTATTTAAATTATGTCTTATTTTCACTACGTTTGATAAAGATATTTTCAGTAATAAATTTTGATTCTATGAAGGAACAGGACTGAAAAGACTAATCTAGAGTGAAAGTAATTACACCACTCCCTTCCCCCTCCTAATTTTTTTTTTACTGAGAAAGATACTTGAATCTGTATACATACTTTTGCTTGTATGAATCTAATTATTTTTATTGTATTGTTTGTCTTTCATTTGTAAATTCAAGGAAATTACATTTTTCATGGCTTTTATAGGATTTGAGGTAGGCCTTGGATACTTAGCATTTATAAATTGCTGTTCCCCAAGAATGAGGCCCACAAAACATGCCATCTTGCTGTTACTGGAACTGCAGCATTAAATATTAACAGAAAACAAGAACAAATCATCATGAAATCAATTTTGGACCTTGCTTGAAACCCAGCTGGCTGCCCCTGGCTGCTACAATATAAGAAAGAAATCCAAGATGATCAGGAAGCTATGCTTTGTTGGACTCAAAAATGTTTTTAATTAATAAAAGAAACTATAATTTCAAATGCTATTCAATATAATTTTGATGTATTTTTGCAATAGTGTGACAAATGCTTATTCAACAGGAATACCTGCCTCAAAATTCAATGGCTGACCAAGCCAGAACATTCACCAAGGTAGCTGTTCCATCAAATTAATAATTTTAGCCTTAGATATCTAACAATTACTTGTCCTCTTGATGTTTTCACTCACTTCCAACTCCCCTCCAATCATATTATGAAAGCTAATTTCAGATCGATTCTCTCTTAATATTTGAATTCACTCTTAATCTACTCTTCCCTGAACATTCCAGCTAGATAATCTAAAGGCAGGGATATGCCCCGTTTTATAGAAGCTGGGAAGTTAAGATCACAGTTCTTATGCTTCGGCTCAATAGACAGATACTGCTAGCACTTTGCTTTCTGTAATTTTGCTTCCCAGACATGATTTGTTCTCTTAGCTGACATTCTTCCAGGTCAGACTATGAATTATCTACTAGTGTTGGTCCCCATTAATAAGAGATTCAGATTGAATTGACAAAAAATACTAGAAGATACATCTGGGAGTATATAATGCTTATTCTTATTCATTAAAATTATTCATTAAAAAATAGCCTTAAAAGCCTACTATTTACCTGCCAAGCTACTGAAGACAGGCATGGGGCAAAGCATTCAGGCAAATCTTAAGGTTGCTTACCCTTTTATTTCCACTTCATGAGAACAAACATCCAACCTGTGTTTGAAGTCCAGCACTAGCGAAGAATCCATTAGCTTGTAGAGAGTAGAAAGAATCTTGCCTCTTTATAATCAAGAAGAGCATTTACAGTAATTTTCAACGCTTAAAATAATTTTAAAATGGCTCTGGAATGAGGAAGCTTGAGGTTTTTGAAGAATGTCACCTATAAAAACTAACATTATACATTTGGGCTGGCTTTGGTATGAGCCAAATGTTTTGGGTTTTTTTCATCACTGTAGCTCCCTTGTTTGCTTCTGACAGACTAAAGGGAGACTTAGAGTAGCTCTTAAGTTCTCCTACATGTCTGTCTGCTACTCCAGAAAGGGGAAGCTTACAGCTGGAAAGAAAAATATTTGCTTTACACTAAAACCCCCAGATTGCCAAGGCAGTGAAGGCACTCAAGCCTAGTCATTAGCTTTTATTCATGTTTCTCAGGTATCAGGGCAAGGTCCTGTGTAATCACACAGCCTTTTCCTACTAAACAATCACTCAGAAAACTTTCCAAGCTGTAGTATAGGGCAACAGAATTACAGCATAAATTAACAGTACACAAAGTGTACTGCTCACAACCATCTTTTCAAAATGGATGGGGAACCCGTGACAATCCTTAATTTCTAACATTTCTGAGCCTTAAACTGCTTGAGATTCCAAAGATTTCAGCAACATTCTGAGGTCTTCAGATTCTCCATCTCTTAACAGTTTTCACATGTATCCCATTACCCTTTAAATCAAAAGTTGGCAGCAAAGCAGCTGTTAAACTCACTCTAAAACAGAACTGAAATAGCATAGCTCTTGCTTTTATTCAACAAGCTACATCCCTTTTGGATCATATCAGGGAAATATGCATTTTTTAAAATGTTCCTGTCAATTTCATGAGAATTAAAGCAATGCTGTATCACCAGCTACCTACTAGAGATAGTAAAAATATTCATGGCTAGACCACTTAAGGATTCCTCTATTTCTGTTAAATCTATGTAGAAAAAGACCCTATCATTATACATGTAGGAAATGATACCAGAAATTGCAGCATAGCAATGTTTGGAAGGAGAAAGTTCTCCATCCCTGAAGGAGAGGACTATTTTTACTTAAATGAAAAGCAGAGTGGACTAATAAGAACATTGTCAGGAGTTGTATTAGAATAGCACTTCATTTCAAATTTTGCCATTTTAAAGCAAATTAGAATTTGCTTAAATATAAAGTGCAGCATTAGGAGAATTATCCTTTCTTACAAAGAAACATGGCATAAATTATTACAGTGAATTCTTTTCCACTTCTCTAAAAAGCAAAAAATAAAGGCCATACAGGAGACAAAGGTGTGCATAGATAAAGGCAGTCAAGACAGTGGGGCTTCCCCTGCTTAAGATAAGTATTGCTTAAATCTGTGATATACCTGAGGAGTAACTATTTTCAGAGAAGCAGCAGCTGATGATTACATTTAGGGAGTTTCAAAAGCATTAGGAGGAAGTAAGGGTGGTAAAATGAAACTTTCAGACTTATTATCAAAAACCTTTTCTCTCCTCATGAAATAACCGTTTAGAGAAATCTTCCCCATCCTGATCTCTTCGGATGTCTATAATAATCAACCCCTGATCCACATAACAGCCTTGGAAAAAGACTACTTCTAAGCACAAAAGAACACTGCTATTCCTCAGTAAAACTCATATACAAATATAGTTGATGAATGCAGATTGGTAGGTTATCAGAATGTCAAACAGTCCTATATTATTATTCATGAAGGGATGGGAGTACATCAGTAGTAGCATTTAAAATTTTACTGAAACAACAGTGTCATTTTGATATGCAGCTGTCCCCAACTGAAGGCCGTCAGATGTGCTAGAAATACTGTACAATGCAGAGTTCTCATTTTGAGAATTATGATCCCAATATAGCTGAAAGGTTAGGGAAGAGATGACTTTATTTACCATAGTTTAAAGCTATAAAATGTTTCCAATCCTTCCTAGAAGCTCTACACACTTCCAAACAAAGTAATCTGACAATACATGATTCTGTGATTTAACTTTCCACTTTAGCTGGATGAGCTTGGAATATAAAGACAGCAGCTCCTGATTTTGCAGAACCATTTTTAAAATATCATGTTGCTTGTTCTAATCCTGAGACAATAAAAACTATGTTTGGTTTTGAAAGAAGGTTAGATCTTCCTGGGAATCTGCTTTTGGAAGAGACTGGTGGTTCCTGGGTGGTGTTGGTGGGGGAAAGGATGGGACCTGTAAGACATGTGCAAAAATTTCATTCTGGGATGTTTCACTTTGGGCTAGTCTGTACAACAATGGTTTGAGTAGGGCAATAGTAAGTTGTGATGACCCATCTTGTGCAAAAGGAAATGAACTGAGCTCTACTGATGCTAGGTGTCGCTGAATAATGCTCAGGACATCAGCGGCACTCATATCTGCTGGGCAGAGCTCCCACAACTTGTCCAAATAGGGATCCAGTGCCCGGTGCCGGGAGAACTCCCCCAAAAGATTAATAAAAATCTCTTTGTTTAGCAAAGGGCTCAACAAGGAGAATTTCTCCGCTGTCTCCATCACATGCTGCCATCTGCCATATTGGATAAGGAGATCCATGGCTTGGAGGATTGCTTTGGGCCTCTGGCTACAGAGCAAGAGCTCGATTTCCATTTCTCCATCTGCTACTGGACATCTAGCACACCTTGGCAGTACAGCCAGGGCTCTCTTATACAAGGGCACACCACCCTCAGGCCCTTCTTTGCTTTTGTAAGTCCAAGATGCACCCAGATATTGTTGCGATAGCTCCACAAAGTGAGGCAACCATTTAGGCTTGAACTCGAGAAGAGAAAGACAGACAAGTTCAAAAAAGGGGAATACTCCATTTGGAGGGCTTTCTTCTTGCTTATTTGAGCTAGGAGCAGCTCCCCCCAGAATTTTTTTCCACACATCTGGAGTGGCTCTAGCTACCAATACTCCATCCCCATTCTCTTGTAGCTGGAGATGGTTCTGGATAGCTTTCCAGTAAGCCCCAGGGAAGGCAGTGAATATGATATTCAGGTATGCCAAGTTCTCTCTGTTCAAGTCCAAGTGTAGAAGGCGGCTAAGTTCTTGCTCCACCAGTGCTTCACAATAGCTCTTTACCTCACTCTCTGAAGCTTGAACTACGTGCAACTTGAGACACTCCAGATCTTGATAGTTCTGCAGTTCCAACTGCATTGTGCCCAGGAGCTTGGTATAAGATTCTGGGAGGGCCCTGAGCTTTTTTCCTTTGGGATCAAGTCTATGGCACAGGATGGAAGACAGTGCAACAGGAGCCTGAAACATGGCCCCCTTCTTCAGTTTCTCCACAGTGAGTTGGGAACTACTGAGACTCCGTCTTTGATAATATTTGCAGGCTTCTTCAAACACCACTTGCACCAGGTTGGATTCAGACTGGCAGCCTTGATCAGAGTCTGAGAAGTCAAGAGTGTAAACGCCATCCTGAGCAAGTAGCTGGATTTCTTCTTCTGTGGTAGGAGAGTCCAAAAAGTGCACCCTTTCAGCGCTCAGGGCTTTGTTTTCTATCAGCTCTCTACTGTTCAAATCCACAAGATAGAGAGTCTCCTTCAGCAAGCAAGCCAGGATGTCCCCAAATACCTTCAGTTGGACCTGCTCTCCTGAAGACAAAATGCCTCCAGCAAAGTCAAAGACGGGTCGCCACACACCATTAGGTTGGACTCCCTGGATCGTGCCTGTTCGCATGATCAAGAACAGCTCTCCACAACTGGATAGGGCACAGCTGTGAACAGCCAAATTTTTCATGGATTCCAAGAATCCCACGTAACTCAGCACTAGCTTTTTGAAGTCTACATCGCTGCCTGCATGCGAGGCTTTGACGGAAACACACGGACCGTGCGGTGCAGCGATAACAATATCAGCCATTTCAGGTCGCCAGATGAGGACAAACTTGGCTACTCTTGGGAAGGTGGCTGGGGTGGGGACAAGGAAGACTCCAGATGGTTTGGCCAAGACTTGGTAAACAGGGCTATTGTGCAAGATGACCCTGAGAGGGCTCAGCTGGACTCCCTGCTCTCCAACCTGAAGGCCTCGAACACAAATACAATACTGGAAGGCTCTTTTCTCAGGAGTCAGCTGAGCATCTAAAGGAGGCCTCTCTTCACACCACACAAGCTGGTCCCCCAAGCTGCAAATGGAGACAATCCGGGCACGGGCTCCATGACACAGTTCCAGGCTCTGCAGCAAGTGCCATCCAGCGGTGGGCACAAAGCGCCAGACTTCAGTCCTGCCTTGCTCCCAAATGATAGCCAACACCCAGGAGACAGCTGCGGCAGGGCTTTCCAAGAAAAGCAGCCCGGCCACTGGGGGATGAGGCGGCTTCCAGGTCCTCTCCAGGTCCCCTCCATCGAGCCCCAGGCGTTGAAAAGCCACCAGCCGAGGCTGAGAGGCCGGCTGGTTCCACAGGAGAAGCAGATGGTGCTTGTCGGGGCTGGTCAGGACGCGGCTGGGAGGCTCCCCGGAACGACGCTGATCCAGCAGCTCCCGCAGCCAGCGGCTTCGAAGATAATCACTCCAGTCCGAGACCTGCCGAAGCTCCACCGCTCCCTTCATTTCGGAAGGTCCCGAGCGGCTGCCGACCACATAGAGCCGGCCGGGGAAAAAAGGCTGACGAGCCGTACTAGGCCAAACTTCACCGACCCACCGAGGCAAATGCCAGGCTATTTTATTATTTTATTCCGGCTTCTTTGCAGCCGGGAGAGAGAAACTCGGCCCTCGCAATGGATCCGCGTTATTTACGAGCTCCTTTCCCCACCCACCCCCTTCACAAAAGCGGATCAAAGCAATTTCACGCCTTTCCCTCCAGCCTCTTCGAATAAACATTCGCTTGACAGCAGCCTTGGCCGAAGCTTTCAAACCCCGCTTTTTCCACGGTGCAGCGCCCCGCTCGCTCTTCCCATCGCCGCTTACGGTTTCGGGGCTCCAACCCTCTTACGCCGAAATGTCTGCGTTGCCCTCTTTCTCTCTGCCTGTCGTTCACACGAGCGCGGAATTCCGCTTGAGCTGCTGGCGCTCAGACGGCGCGTAGCTGTTTGTAGGCGCCCTTAGCTTTCCCGGAACAGGCCAAACCGCCAGGCTCTCCGGCTCTCTCCAGCCGTCCCTTCCGCAAAGCAGCACTCAAGGAAATCCACCAGCCGCCCCTCCGCAGCTCAGGAGTAAAGCAGCGCCGAATTCCTCATTGCAATCACGAGGTCTTTGGTTTCCGGACTGAGGCACTCCCCTCCGGTACTTCGGCACCGAATCCGAATTCCCTGCAATTCTTCTACTTCCGTCCCTGCCCGATGAGGTTAAAACCTGGCCGCCCCAATTAAGCTGCCTTCCTTTCCGTAGCGCGAAAAGGGCCGGAGAGAAAGTTCTACTGAATCGATCTTTCTTTGCTTTCTCTGGAAGAAATCCCATTGCATTGAGATTCAATGCCATTCAGTGCCAAGGGAAAAAATATGTGCCACAACCCAAAAGATTAAAGACACTAAGACTAATTACTCATTTTCATTTATAACCCCGTAAGGCAGTGTTTCTTAATCTTGGCGACTTTTAAGATGTTTGGACTTCAACTCCCAGAATTCTCCAGCCAGCAAAACTGGCTGGGGAATTCTAGAAGTTGAAGTCCAAACATCTTAAAAGTCGCCAAGGTTGAGAAACACTGCCGTGAGGTATCTTCCAAAGTTCTTCTCCGCAACCGGCTCCCATTAGAAACTCGCAGTAAAAGGAATTCATGAGGCGACCATAGGCTGAACAGAGCCGATCAAGAATTATGCGCCTGCGTGATCTGAAGAAGGTGGAGCCAAGGCTCTCTCTCTCTCTCTCTCTCTCTCTCTCGTCGACGCATGCGCTTTGGCAGGCATCGCCCCGCGCAGGTAACAGATATGATCCTTTCCCACCCCTCAAAATCCGGCCTTCCTTGTGCCCCGGTCGGTGCTCCGGCCACCCTTGCTGAGGAGAGCCAGGAGGGAGGGGAAAACGGGGGCTAACTTAGAGGCGATGATGGGATCGAGAAGGATCAGGGCGCAAAGTGTAATGAGGGTGGAGTGGGGGGGGGGGGAAGCAGCGTTGGGGTGCACCTCGGCATTATTTCAGCAAAATGTGGGTGCTTGTGCCAGGTTCGCGAGGAAGACAGCCTGTTTTTCTTTCTCAATTTCTGTATACTTAATTGTTAAGAAACTTTTCTGGGACGGAAAGAGGAAAACCTGACTGTCTTACATGGTGCCGTTAATGACACCAGCTTTAAATCTGTGCTCCAAACACTATCATATGTTTCTGCCTAGCTGTCTCGAACCCATAAGCTCTAACCAGGATGATCACTGATCAGAAATGATGGGAGTTGAAGTCCAAGCATATGCATGGATCTCAATATACTTAATATACCGGAGTCCTCTTTAGGGGCGGTCGGTTTTCTGCCCCCTTTGCTGTACAGGGTAAAGATGCATTTATTGTAGGACCCCTGGGTAATTGGCAGCCAGTTAATCATGTTGCTAATTATTTCAGAGTAATAGCAGCAAAATAATTCTTCTCTCTCTGAATGTTGCTTGAAATGAAAGTTTATTGGATATAACAGAATCTAAAACAACTCTGCTAGTGAGGGGCCGGTCTTAGGTGAGATTCTCTGGGACGAGTTTGATTCTGTTACCCCAGATGCAGTGGACAGATTGCTGGGCGGCCTTAATGCCAC
>JAEANM010010805.1:0-15602 GCA_017656035.1 Myanophis thanlyinensis
CGATTTGAGAGGATCAGCAAGTCAAAGAGCAGAGCTTCTGTTCTTTGCTTCTGCACAGCCTGACGACACCACCGGAAAAGCGTCTACATTCCTTTCAATTGTCCTCACCTCAGGATCTCGGTTAGTCTTGCCTACAATCCTCTTAGTGTGTCTATTTTGGCCCTGAACTGCACTTTGCAGTGAACAAGACTTACTATACAGGTGGTCCTTGACTTATAACAGTTCATTTAGGGACCGTTCAAAGATACAACAGCACTGAAAAAAGTGACTTATGACATTTTTCACACTTAAGATTGTTGCAGGATCATGTGATCAAAATTTGGACGCTTGGCAAGTGACTCACTTACCTTTTTATAAGCAAAGTCAATGAGGAAGCCAGATTCACTTAACAACCGCGTTACTAACTTAATTGCAGTGATTCACTTAACAACTATGGCGAGAAAGGTCATAAACTGGGGCAAAACTCACTTAACTGTCTCGCTTAGCAGCATAAGTATGGGGCTCAAATATGGTCGTAAGTCAAGGACTCCCTGTATTCTATAGAAATCTAGCAGATACGACTTTTTGTGCTTGTGACCACTTGGAAAGATAATTTAAGGAGAGGCATCAAAGTTCTGTTCCCCATGATTTCAAACCCTAGAAATGTGATTTTCCCTGCCCCGTGGGACTAGTGCATGAGTTGTACCATTTAGAATCTCAACTGTCTGTATAAGGATGTGACTCAGAATAATTTGAGGGAAAAAATAGAAGCAAGCGAATAATCAGACTGCCAATTGAGAAAGCTCAGACAAGCTGCCAAAAGTGCATTTATGTGGAGGCTTATAGATGGAAATAACTCAGAGAAGAATAAAGGGCTCTTTGCAATACCGCAGAATTGGGACATAGCTTGCTTTGCTCTGGGTTACAGAGAGAGTTGCCAGATGTGGCTTGTTTTAATGGCTGCTGTCCCATGTTATTGCAGCACATCATAACCTTGTAGGCTAAAATGGGAGCCTCTTCCAAAATGTTACAATTCCAAGAAGGCAAGGGGACAGCTTTGATTACTTTTAAGAAGAAAAAAAAAAAAAAGCAAAAGCCAGAATACTGTTGCAGATCACAAGATTCTCAAACAAAAACATAAAAATGAGGACTCTATGCTGGATCAATTTAGTTTTTAAAAGGCTCATTGTTTATATCTGTAAATGTTACTCATTGATTGATTTCAAATTTTAATACAGATATTTTACTTTTTAGGATTACTGGCTTTTATAAATAGCTAACAGGTCACATCAATGGTACTTATTTTAATTACAGGGCTTTGTATAGAACTCTTTCTTCAGGAAATTACTAGTAATAGCTTTGGGGAGAGGGGAAGGAAGCATTCAACGGAGTAGCTTATGTCTTACTCATCCCATTTTATTCTTTTGTTTCTTGCTTAAAAATGGATAGTTATCCTTTAAAACTACCACCAAAGTTATTCCCTCTCCTTCCAAGTATTTTTTCTGTAGGCCAGTTGGTTGGAACATATTCAAAGTCATACAGCCTGTATGACTCATCCCATTTTCTAGCCCAGGGGTGTCAAACTTGATTTCATTGAGGGCAGCATCAGAGTTGTTTGACCTTGAGGGGCTGGAGTGGGTGTGGCCAGGGAGAGCATGGCCAGCTCAACATCACTCGTATCAGGTGCACCTGTGGTGGTCTGAGCACTCTGCCAGCGAAAACAGGCTCCCGAGCTCCATTTGTGGCTGCAACAGCCTCCTGTGCAACCCTCTGCCAGTGAAAATGGAGCTTGGGAGTGCCACCCGCAGCTCTCTAGAGTTCCATTTTCGGCTGTGATGGCCTCCTGCAACCCTCTGCCAGCAAAAATGGAGCCCAGGAGGACTCCACACAGCCCTCCCGAGTTCCGTTCTCAGTGGCAGAGGCACTGGGTGCCGGTCCTTTGCTGTTTCCAAGATGGCCCACGGGCCAGATCTAAGCATCCCATGGGCCAGATCTGGCCCCCAGGCCTTGAGTTTGACACCCCTCGTGTATCCCAGTGCTCAGGAAGCACTGGATTTATAGGATCGTGGGAAAGGACAGAAGGCTGTAGGGGTTGTGGTTAATGCCATACACAAAACCCAAATGGCGACATCTGTGAGCGCAATCCCCCTCTCCATGGCCAACTGGGTTTCAGTAAGACGTACAAGGTTTGCCTTGTTATCCACTACTAAATCATGGATCAGGGAGTTTTATTACAGTATAGACTAACATGACACTCGATAGCATCTGGATACTGAAGGAGTGATGTATCATTAGGTTGAGCATGGGTTGGACTGCTGGCTCAAGATACATACCAAGGTTACCTTTCCTGATGGTGACTCACCATATCTCCCCCTGACTGTCATTACAGAGATGTTACTACAGACAGGTATATCAGTCCCTCCTGATTCTCTTCTCCTTGACTTGAAACAAAAGGCTTCAGTTCATTTTCCAATATTTTACTCATCTCTCCAGCTAATTGGTCATGCAAACAACATGGACTTGCAGAATTTCCAAGCATAATTACTAAAGAGTAGAAATCCTAGAGGACGTAGATTCCAGGAGGTGAAGTTCAACTGATTAGGGAAGGTTTGGTTAACAAATTAAATAGGAAACCTAGACCAACCAATATGCTTCAACTAGTTCAGGGGTGTCAAACATCCAAACCATGGGTTGGATGCATCATGTGCAGTCTTCCCCTCCCCCCCCTGTTTAGTGAAGGGGGGAAGTCACAATACGTGATGACGTGAATTTGACACCCTTAAAACTAGATGATCAGTGGACAGTTCAACCTAATCTATCTCATCAAATAGTTGTTAATAATAAAGCATACATGGAGGACACATACAGGCTGTTTTATGCTTTTCTAAGAAGCAGATGTAAGGGTAGGATAATTTTGGCTAGTAGTTCCCTGCAGAAGTCTTGCCCAGTGAGCAAGGAAGAAAGTAGCAAAGAAATGGATTATCCAGAACTGCTTAAAAGTCCCCTCTGAAAAACAAATTCAGCTGTCCCATCTCCCCTCCATATGCACCATGCTCTGGGCAAGCTGACATTAGAGACCATCGGAAGCCCAGGTCATTGGCACAGAGAGACCATTCTGCAATTTACACAACCACTTGGCTTGGGAACAAACAATCCACAGCAGGATGTGAGGGATTCATCCTAGAAGTGAGTGCTGAAATGGAAGCGGCCACAAGGCCCCCTTTTACCAAGAATTGGACAGGTATTGGAAGACGATTCAGAGGCAATTTAACCCTTTCCTATTTTGATTTATAAGATTTTGCTATCCTACTGAGAAGAAACCAGCATTGTCTCTAAGCTGGAAGCTTTTTTTTTTATGCCTGTGTGCTCAGTTGCAGCCAAGTTTTCTTCTGTGATTGTGTGTTGGGTGAATGAAACACAATTTTGCTTGTTTAGCATAGCACTAAAGGTAGGAGTTAGAAGCTAGACCCAAATAACTGAGCATAATTAATATGATCTGTGTATCTTTCTTATTAAAAGACGCTAAATGCAAGAATCATCATCTGGAAGCATCACATTTCCTAATGGATTTTGGCCACAATGGGGATTTCCAAAGGAGGATTTAATTGTGCCTCTGCCTCATTCACAGATTTTTTTAAAATAGTATTTTCCAGGGAAGAAAAGATGGGAGGAGGAAAGATAATAGCAACACAATGACCATACAGCACAAACTGTTAAGTCTTGATTAGTTTATGTGTGATTTGTAGAATAAACCACTGTTGGCTAAGACTGACCATTAAACCATATCCAAATTACTTTCATTATGTTTATAACACACTAAACCACACAATAGCCAAACACATTTTAATTTAGTTTGCAGTGCAAACCCAGCCCCTATAATTAGTTAATGGATCAGTGTGTCCAGTGAATCTAGACAATGCAATTGAATAAAACATGGCTTGGTTGACTATGGGTAAGCGTATTATATGAACAAAGCCAGAAATTACCAAGGGATATAATTCATCACTATGGGGAGAAAAAGGAGAATCTGTTGTGTCTAAGCAAAGGGAAGACTTCACTTGACAAACTCTGCTGGTTAAAGGATATATTAATTGTTTGGGAGAAAACATTTCTGAACCAAAGCAGGGGTGACAAAGAATGGTAGCGTATTTTGTTTTGGTGTTGGTTATAAAAATCAACATGATTTGCAAGTATTCTGCAGAAGAGATTGCATGAGGCGGGCCTGGGACATAATCATACCTCTGTTGTTTGGTGGGTGTGTTGAAGCCGAGAGAGTAGTGCGCTATTAGCATTTATACGTCAGCTTCTCAGTGGTTCGTGATGTCTAAATTTTGGAAAGTGCTTGTAGGTGGCTTAGCAAGTGTGAGTGAGTGACAAGATAACTTCTTAGTAACTAGTGCCATTAAAGATCTTTAATAAATATTAATACAATACAAGATGAACTTTGTGCAATGCTAATACTTCCTCTGCTAAAAATGAAACATTTATCCATGAAACAGTTGACTGATTTTGCACAGTGCACTAAGCCATAATAGCGATCTTTGCCAACATGTATTGGGGGTGTGTGTGAATTTAACCACAGTATGGCTTGTTCACTTAAACCAGTTGCCTTGGTTTGCATAAGACACTGCAGTATAAGCCAACCCTACTGGCTGTATCCACAAAATGTAAAAAGGTAAAAATTTAATTTAAAACATACTCAATGAAGCTTATTTGATTTATGTCCAATATTTTGTATGAACCCAGCTAATTGTGGTTCATTCCATAAACTATTATTAAGTAATAATAGGTAAAGTTTTGCGACATTAATTGGATTCACACATGATGATGTGTGTTGTTTCTAAAAATGTGAATTAAAAATAAATAAATCCACTCTTTTAAAAATGTAGACCTTAAAGATGTAAATGGGAGGGGGAGGGAGGGGAGATGCAACTAGCCAAAATGCCTGTTTTTTACTCTGGCTCTCTTTTTTGTAGCATCAAACGACTGAATCTGTGAAAAGACACAGGATCAAAAAAGATTTTAAATGTGTTTAGAGAGAACAGGAAATACTCTGGATTCCTTTTCCTGGCTGGAAGTTAATTCAACATCTCAAATCTAGCGAAGAGCTCTTACAGAGAAAAGTATAGCTCTATTAAATGCTGTTTCTGAAGATCCACCTAGACCATGTAGACCAGCAAGCCACAGTATATCTTCTGTCCCCTTTTCTGAGAGATCAGATGACTTAAAATTGGAGAGGGAGATGCTGGAATTGGGTGTCTTGGAAGGGAGACAAATGGATTTGGGAAAAGAGGAATCTAGAAAAGCCACAGGAACAGGGAGCTGTTGGTCAGAGATGCATTTGCTGGCTTGAGAATTCCTATACATAGATGTCTCCTTGTTATGCGAGCAGGCAGCAACATCTAAGTATCAAACGGCAGACCAATTTAAATGACTGGTATCATGTCCAGAATTAGAAACAGAAAAAAAACATGGGTTTTTACAGCAAAATATATTTTTGATTTGCGCTTTCACAGACTTCCATTACAGTTATCCAGCACCATCTTGCCTCCCATAGCAAATGATTATGTTTACCTATGACTACCAGATCTGGACTGCAAAACTCAGGGGGACCGCTGGATGACAAGCAAAGGCTTGGTTCTCTTTAACTCTTTGGAGCAGGGGTGTCAAACTCAAGGCCCGGGGGCTGGATCCAGCCCGCAGAGTGCTTAGATCTGGCCCATGAGACCACCCTGGAAATAGTGAAGGACCAGTCCATGGCACCTCTGCCTGTAAAAATGCTGGCAGAGGCTGTTGCAGCCAAAAGTGGAGCTTGTGAGAGCCATGGGCAGCCCTCCCAAGTTCTGTTTTCACTGGCAGAGAGCTGCAGGAGGTTGTCACAGCCGAAAATGGAGCTCAGGACCCCCTTTTTCACCAGCAAAGTGCTTGGGCCACCACAGGCGCTCCCCCCCCACAAGTTATGTAAAGCTGGTGACACCCACATCCTGGCCATGCCCCCCTTGTTCACCCCCCCAGGTCAAACACAACCCTGATGCGGCCCTCAATGAAATCAAGTTTGACACCCTTGCTTTGGAGTGATTGACTGGATATTGTTACACAAAACTCTCTACAGGTAATCCTCAACTTAACAACAGTTCATTTAGTGACAGTTCAAAATGGCAACGGCACTGAAAAAATTGAGATAAAAGTGCATTTATATAAAACAATTAAGTAATTTAGTTAGTTAATGGACATTCGGTTTTTGTAAACCAGCTTTTATAACCTGAGTTTGTTTTTAGTAAATAAATCTCATCTAGCCAAACTTCCAAGAGTGGCCATTTTAGATTCATACAACACTGTAAGCTACAAATTTTAGTTAGGGGATATATAATGAGATATAAGACAGCATGAATATGCTTCTTAAACAAACTGGAAAACAAATGGAAAAAATCAGCCTTACTCACAATTTGTGATTTCGTGGATCCATGAGACATTGGGGAAAAGAAGGGAAACAATGCAGCTCTTGGACAGAATAAACATTATCTATTTCTTAGCATTTAGTGAGAACCCAACTGATTAAAGTTTATTTAGTTAACTATGCTTAGATGAGGCATACCTTGGCTTGTTGTGCAGTCCATATCAGTAAATGATAAGCTGCATTAGTTTGCCATCCTTTCTGAAGTGGTTTTAAGCCAGTATTTGCCAGGGACAGTGTAAAGAACATATGAATAATGTTACGCAATCAGACCAAGGCCCATCCTAGTCCACCATTTTGTTTCTCACGTGCTTCTGGGGCACTCACAAGTGATGTAGAAGACACTTGGTTCCCCTACAATTGATATTGGAAGCATATTTCGGAGAGGAGTCTTCATCCTAGCAACCCTTGATTGACCTTCTCCCTCTGAATTTATCCAAACCCTTTAAACCCAATCATGTTGGCTAGCACCATCAGATTTTGTGGCAATGAATGACAGAGTTAATTACCTAAAGATGGTAGCAGGATGGATCAGAGATGTGATGAGGCTGGGTTTGTGCAACATGCAAGTATAGAATGTGGTTCATGAGTATGTGGTTCAATGTGTTCTTATAACCAGAGCTATCATGGGATAGCCAAATCCTGAAAAGCCAAACCAGGAAACCATTTTCAAGGATGATTTCTGATGGTGAGAAAAGTGTTTCACACAGCAGCAAAAGAAATCAAGAGTAGCTGCTTTAATATCATGTTTAGATGGGGGAAAGGCTGCTTTTCCTCATTATAATGTAGTTCCTGGCATGGCAAAAAAAAAGGCATTCTGTGCCTTTACATTGTTTAGACTGAGCACAGCTGTAATGGTTTGCAAGCATATTTGTGATTTTTTTTTCTCCTGTGTAGAGCAGAAAATTGTGTGTGTATGTACTGTATATGTAAAGGCATTTTACTTTGTTTTGGCTAGTTTTTCAAATAAGCATTGACTTTTTTTTATTCCTCCTCAGGTTGGAGAAATTAATTTGAAACATACAAAGCCAAATATGATTTCAAGGCCATAAAATCTCTGTCAAGCTCTGCTACCATTGTTATTACTCTACTGTTTAATATTGGGAGCTGGTTTGAGGAAAAACATGTCAAAACTGACAACAGGAGTCGAAAACATTTGAGAATTGTGAAATTTCATTGAAATACTTGAGAAAGAAAAATTCCAAGAGGTTCCAGTCCTGATGTAGACACAAGTCAAAGTACTTGGTAAACAAGCCAAAATCAGATGTTTACTGTTTGTTTGAATCTTGAAAGAGGAACAAAAAAACCCCATGCATATTATGAAAACTGCATGACTTCTTCAAGATTGAGAAATAAAGGCAGGCTCTAACATTTTGGAGAAGACTGGAAAGTTCAGAAAGGAGAGGAGGATAAATCCCTGAATTCTAACTAATGTATGGGATTAAAAATAAATGAATACATCCATATAGATATTTGTGTATGTAAGCAGAACACAAGTTTGGAATAGTGGTTCAAGTGCTGGACTAGAAGTGGGGAGACCAGGTCCTAGCCCCCCCCCCCCAGTAGATAATTACGGGCCAGTCAGTGGGAAGTTGAAAACCATCAACCTACTAACCCACATGGGACCCAGTATGGTGGATTATGGTCCATAAAACCTTCATCCTGCAATGGGTTGATTCTGGCCGATAATCTGCAGACAACGCACAACATTAAAAATGTCCACTTCTTTCAAACGTTATCAGAGATCAAAGTTTGCCTTTTGCCCTACCCTACCCTAGGCTCAATAAAAAGGCGGTGCAATACAGAGAAAGCAAGGGGAAAAAACCCCAACAACCTCAAAGTAAGGCTAATTCAAAACGAGCTGGTTCCTCCCTCCCCCAAACAACAGCTGTTAGCCCAACCCTCCATAGTGAGAGGAAATAAATTGCCAACACCTCTTTTTCAGACTTTTGTCAATATCCTCGCGGATACGAAGGGGTGGGTGGGAGAGAACCCCATACACTCCCCTCCTCGAGGAGGCGGTAACAGCCAAGAGATATTCATGGCTGTGTGTGGCTAACAAAATCCCATTTCTATCCCGTTGTAAGAAAGCAAAGCCAAGACCCGAAGAGCTGGGATTGGAATCTGCTCGCAAGCGCTCCGCTCTCAACGCCTGGCGCTGCAGTACGAAAAAGCCAACCCACTCAGCGAGGAGTCGGTGTGGAGAGAGCGCGGCGGGAGGAGGAGGAGGAGGAGGAAGCGAGGGGAGTGGGAGAGCGGAGGACTTGCAGACGCTCCAACGTGGATAAGCTTGAAGCTTTCTGATACATTCCTGCCTGGCCAGGGCGACACTTCCTGCAAGAGCTGTGCCGACTTGTTGCAAAGATTTGTCTTAGAAAGCAGCGGAATCAACCCAACTGGGTTCCTCGTCTCCTTCCCGCGCCTCCCCCCCCTCCCACCCACCCCCGATCGCTTCCCCTTCCCCAGCTCCAGCGACGTCCTAGTAGGTCGAATCCAGAGCCTTTCTGAAGGAGATCGGGGCAATTTGATGGAGACTTCAAGCAGCCTGGCGTTTGGGGGGCGATCGCGGGGGGATTTTGGAGGGGACTGAAGAAGGGAGGGAGGGAGGGAGGGAGGGGGCGGCAGTGCAGACATGCAGAGAGCCAGCGTGATGGGGATGCCCAGTCCGGAACCCAGTGGATCATATTCCCAGCAATTCAAAGCCATGAGGTTCTCCTATCACATCGAAGGGGGAGCGACTACTTCGCCCCAAATCCGAGCTGGTAAGCGCCAGAGAACTGGGAAGGGTGTTTCTTGGGGCGAGGGCTTGTGTGCTTTGGGTAACAAATAGAAGCAGCAGTTGCTCCTTGACGCCGAGTGAAGACACGGGCACAGCCGCACTGTAAAATCAATGCTCGGTTTCGATAGTCATCTTTAGCAAAGGGAACGGATGCCTAAGGGTTAAAGGCGGGAGCGCCTGTATCCCAGAAGGATTCTCGGGTTTTCTTCTGCAGTTGGGGGAAGCGCGATCCTACGTTAGAGCAATGGATTGAAAAAGACATTGTGGGGTTTTTTTTTTTTTGGGAAAAGAGAAATACGTGGAATCTGGCGAAGATGTTTGGGCGCCTGTAACGCAAATGCTATTTTTTTTTTTAAGATAAAAAGCGCGGAGGAATTTCATTTTCGTAATTTGTAGCAGCTTCGAGTTAAAATAGATTTAAAAAAAAAAAAAAGTGTTGCGGGGAGGGGAGTTTTCTTCCCTTATGCCGGGGAGGGAGCAAAAGCAACGCTGTGCTTAAAATAATCCCACCGTGGTAGGTAGGGTTAAAAAGGCATTCCGTTTTAGGCTCCTGCCCCAAAGTGCTTACAATAGGAGTGTGGCACCTCTTTCTCCTGTGTCCTATTTTCCACCTCCTCTTAGGATAGTTAGCTTGGCCTTACATTCTGAAAGTTCCCCCCTCCCCGGTTTCTCTTTTCTTTGTTTTGTTTTTTTTTCAATCCTGCCATTTTGCTTTTCAAATCCCTAAAACTGCAGGCAGCTTTTGGAACAAAGAGACACAGCAGTTAAATTGAAATGGAGGAGGTTCTGAAGAGAGATGTTTGCAGGAATATTAGCTTCAGCACTCTTTAATCCCAGGATTATTTTTTTTTAACACTGCTGAGGAAAACAGAACTGTTTTGATTTTAAATGCAATTCATTTATCTCCTCTCTCCCACCTTTTCACTGGCAATTAGTTATCACTTCCCTAGCCAGGCAATTGAACTTGGTGCTGTTGGATGATCTTGGAGACAACTTGTTGCCAAAGTTTCTATATCTGGAATATTTATGTTGGGATTATGTAAATTGCATCAGTGGAACTCCTTGCCACTTTGTTCTCTGGCTGTGTTCACATGACATGCTGAACTGTAAAAAGCCAGTCACAGTGTAGTGAAAATATTGTGACAAGACAACTGTATGGTTAATTTATGGTTTAGCCATATGAATGCAGAAAACTTGGTTAAATGAGTAAACCATGGATTAGCATCCATGCAAACAGATGCAGAAAAATGCAGAGCTTTTAACCAGGTTAAAAGCTTACAGAAGGAATTAATCATATGTCATGTACTGTACAGTATTTAGCTTAACAGGATTTTTATGCTGTATCTTCTGGTTCAGATAGTTGCTCCCAACCAAGGTGCAAATGTGCAAGTTGGTGTCTCTTCTCTCCCCACACCTCCACAGATGTGAAGAATGTCACAGGAGGTATTGACACATTTGAGTCACCCTTGCAAGTCTGATATTCTTGGAAGCATTGTGTGGCCTATGAAAAGCTGTGAAACACACATAGGCATATCTCAGGTACAGAAAATGTGACTTGAGAATAAAGTACTGTACCCTCTCTCTCTCTCTCTTTCCTCACCTTCATAATAATTGGGATCGGGAACCTACACAAGCCTTGTTTTAAAAGCATTCTTGATTATGATACCAGGCATCAGGCCTTAACCGAGGGAGTGCTTCCTCCTGGCTAGAACTGAATGGAGGCCTACGGAGTTGGCTTCAGAGCATAACTAAGGAGGGGGGGAGATGAAATGGGATACACAGTGGAGCCTTTCTGGCCCTGGTTTTCCCTGCAATGGGTGCAAACCTTTTCCATCTCCGCCCCTTTCCTTTGTTGATTCAGACCAGAATAAGCTTTGTGTCTTTCTCTTATTTTCCCTCCCCCTGTGCCTCAACCAACACCTGGCAAGATTGCAAAGGCATGGGGTGGGTCCTGCCACTGTGGAGAGAAACCATACAAATCCAACAAGCTTTTCATCTATAAAGCCAACGCAGCTTGGATTAAGGTTTGCTCCATCCAATGTTAGAAAATACATAATCTCTAGTACTGCAGCAACAGCAGCAGCAGCTAGTGTATTCTCTCCCTTCCCTCTTTTTTAATCCTTCGAGACCATGGTTTAGCTACTAGGCTCTTCTTTCATTTTTGGTCTGAGGAAAAGAACAACTACCCAGGAATCTTAGCTTTCCGCAGTCTGTACTTTGAAATTGTAGACCTTTTTCCTTCAGCAACCAGTGGGCTGAAGATAGAAAGTTGCCATAAATAAGGTTGTGGTGTCAGTTGCCCTCAGTGATCCAGGACCAAATTGCTGGGTGGCAGTGCAGTGTCATAAGTCCTACATAGATGCAAACAGAAGGATCCTTACAGCTGGGGGAGAATTCAAATTCAAATTTATTGGTCACATACACAATCATACATGGTACGATATGTAGTGAAATGCTTACAGTGAATAGGGGTCTGCTGGTGTGCTTCTGTCCCTCACTCTCACCCCCTCAGGCTATTGACTCTAGTAGTCCCCACTGTTTTAGGAAGGTTAAATGGTGATAATGATTAAAGAGATCTTAAGCAGGTCTGTTCACTGAACCTGGAACCCAGCTTAAAGATTCTGCCTATGTGTGTATCGGTTCCTTTTTGCAGTCCAGGTTTTCAGCCACAGAGGAAGCCTTGGTTTGTTGCCCCAACAAGGGGGTGGCTGACTGGCATGACTTGGATGCAAAATTGCTTAACAGGAAGTGTGTTGGAAACCTTGTGCTCCTGTAGGAGCTAATCCAGATTGTCCCAATTTGGCACCCTCCAGATGTGTTTGCTCTCCCAGACCCAGTGGCTGCATTAGTTGGCGTATTAAGTGCTGTAGTAGAGCAGTTTGGGAGGTGATCAACTCTGCAAAAAAAAATCAGGAATGTTGTGAGAGACACAGGACATTTGCTGTATGGAATTGGCAAGTGAAGTTGTAGGAAGACAATTTACAATAGGGAAGGGCCAACTGTATAAGTAATGGTTGTTTATATGCTTTTTTACATTCCTGCAGGAGCAACTGGCCATGCTGTTTGATTAGGTGCTAACCATCTTAGTTCCCTGACTTGACTCCCCCCCCCCCCCCATTCCAGTATCAGTAGCTGCATTTCTGATCTCCTCCCTTATCCTCCTTCCTTACAAAGCTTTGAGGAACTGCTTGGTTGACATAAAAACAAAGCCACATCCTGGCTCCAGGCAAAGCCACAGGGGGACTATCTGGGGGCCAGAGCCTGGCTTAGGAGGAGGCCAAAAGGCCCAGGCCTTCTAGCTCCTGCTGTGGAGACACTGTACATGTGGTCTGAAGAACTTGACACTGGTTGACTCAGAGGAAGGGAAATGTCCGAGGAGCTTTCTAAGCAGAAAGGGGAGAAAAGATGCTTACCTTGTTGCTCACCTCTAATATTTTTTTTCTGATCTTCAAGTGGATTAAAACAAAAATCGATGGGAAAAGAAAATCGGCTCTGGGCCCTTAAAAAAAGTCTCATGCTTATTTAAAAATGCATAGATTGATTGAACACCCCAGAGTTTTAAATCAAACTTAAATGTGTGTGTTTCAGCAGTTCAGCTAATGCCTCATGTAAGTGAACTGAGGTGTATCAAGAAATGTGGGATTAAATTTTAATTGAATAAAGTTGAGGCTGAAACTTGTAGATACCTGAGAAGAGTATAAGTAAAAGAAGGCTTGCTTTTGAAGAGAGATAAGTAGTAGGTTTGTGATGCAGTGTTATTGTTTTTAATCTTGGTTGAATTCACATAATATGCTGAGTCCCCAACCAATGAAAACAAAGGTTGACATATGTTGTGTGAACCTAGCCAATACTGGTTTATTCAGGGAACCATTTTTAAACAAGCAATGGCTTTGTATTTTTATAAATTGAGTCATATTTATTCTTGTATGGTATAATTATTTGCCTCACTAAACAACTAGTACCATTTAGTCCCAGCGATTAACTAAGAACTTGCTCAATTATAAATCCCTATTAAATCTTGTAGTCACATTAGGGGAAGTAGTGATCCAATAGTTCCAATAGGTTTTATTGAAGTATTGAGAATCTAACTGGTGCTTTAGTCAAGCATTATTGACCCATTGTGTAGGCTGAACCAAAAAGCCTGCATTCCAGATCTGGGCATAATACCACTAAGACAGTTTGTTTGATCTTTGCTTCATGTGCTGTGGGAAACTAGCTACTTCTGGAATGATGAACAGAATACCATTAGATAAATCATGGTTTGGTCTGATATGTACATCCAGTCTGTAAGGACAGGGGTGGGCAATTGTGGCTCTTTTATATGACCTGTGGACTTCAAATCCCAGAATCCCTGGGCAAGGCAACCTAAATAAAATGGAGGAAACATTTTGAAGTATACACTTACACCTCACAATGTGTTCTCCATTTTATTTAGGTTGCCTTGCCCAGGGATTCTGGGACTTGAAGTCCACAGGCCATAAAAGAGCCACAATTGCCCACCCCTGGTTTAGGAGATGCCTAAAGGGGTTTGAGGTACCATGGAGTAAGCAGGCAGGTCTCACCTATGGACCACATCTTATTTATAGAGTTTTCTTGAAATTAATGGGAACTTCTGTCATTTTCTGTGGGGAAGGTGCAAGAGAATTCCTGTTGAACTTTGCTTTGATTGATTAGTGAGATGTGTGTTTTTCCACCTTAGAAGGCCAAAGCACTTGAGCTGGTCCAGATGGGTGCCAAGAGGCATTAAGGAACCCTTGAGTAGAAAATTGAGGATACCTCTGGGAACTGCTGCTGTCTTTCCATGCCTACAGTCTGATCTAGCTGGCCCTACCATTTTTTCCATGCATCTGGGTGAGAAGTGCTATTTTTAGAAAGAGGCCGGGCTGGGGAACTCTGGGGCTGTAGTTCACTGTGTCAGCGGCAGCTGCCAGGTTCAGCATGGGGAGGGGGAAAATTTGGTCTGAGAGTTGAGAAAAGTTTCCTAGGCTGAAAAGGGAAGATTGTTGAGGAACAGTACACCTTGTTTATTAACAACAAAGGTCCCAAAGCTTGCTGGGTCAGCAAATAAAATGTCCCAGTCCTGGTGCCCAGGATATGTCACTGTGACATCCCACTGGCACTGCAACTGTGCTGAGACCGTTATCCCACCTCTTAATGTGGTTGCAAGAATTTGGGAGTAACTTTGCCAGAGCTTTCCCTCTTTCAAATTGTATGATGTCAGAAGATTAGAAATTGGCAGAAGAAATACTATTCAAGAGATGCATATTTAAATTGCTCAACTGACAAATAATGTTCAGAAGCGGACACTGTCTCAGATGGTTGTATGGAGAGTCCATATCAATGGTTGCTGTCCTCACTTGGAAGACCCTTGGTCAATTCCTGGACAAGATTTCTATGTTTAATAAGAATTAATAAGCTAACTACAAGTATAAAAATACAATACTGTACAATCTTTAGTTCTACATCCTGTAAAGATGTGGATTGAATGAGGATGATGGGGGGGGGTGGAGGGAGGAAGAAGATAGTGGTGGGAAATAATAACTGTTGTTTCCATATAATTGTTTCCATGATCCAGCTTGAAAATAATTCAGATAGCTTGAGGGAAAAAGTAGACAAATGGAAGAAATGCAAGATGTAGAGCTGAGATGGAGATAAGAAGCCAGGGTTTTGGCAAAGGTAAAACTCCCATAACACAGTAGAGAAAGTTGTTTAGGGAAGGATAGTGTACCAACCATACCTAACAGAATTGGCATAGCATCCTCAGTTGGTTCATGTAAGTATCGCAGACTGCAAATAAACCGTGGCCAAGGGAGGCTGGTTTGTATCAATCTGAGACATCAGATGTTACATTGGGCACACCTGTAACCAGCCTCAGGAATTATTGATAGACTTTATCCATCACGCTAATCCCTATATGGTTTGTTTGCTTTTGGCTTAATATGCTGTGCAAAGATAACCGTGATTCAGTTCACCATGGTTAAGCAAACCTTTGCTTAGTGTGATTGGTTTCTCTGACCACTCATTATCCCAATCTGACCTTCACCTTCCTGACTAATTGCTCATGTAGACCAGCCGACTTGGTGTGTGTGTGTGTAACTTGAGGTCAGAAAAAGGTAGTTCGATGCTGCCCATTCTGTCACTCAAATCATGAGTGTATACCTGGGCTTAATACATGTGGAGGGCAACAACTGATCCTGTCCTTGGGATGAATAAATGGAGGAGACTTTTGTATGTACCACAACACTCTGGTCAGGTGGTACCAGAATTAAATATGTTAGGGCAGGGGTGGGCAATTACGGCTCCTTCATGACTCGTGGACTTCAATTCCCAGAATTCCTGAGCCAGCATAGCATAGCATGGCTGGCTCAGGAATTCTGGGAGTTGAAGTCC
>JAEANM010010806.1:0-15602 GCA_017656035.1 Myanophis thanlyinensis
GGGAGGGTCAAGGAGTTCCAGCAAGAGAGCACAGATCGAAACCGCGGACGATCGCGGATTCCGACCTGCCGGCGAAGCCAAACCGGAAGTCGATGAATTATTCTTGAGGTCTAACAGTTACTTTAATGATGAAGTGTTTGCTTGCTGAATTTTACAATATTAAATAGGGGTTTTCTTCTTGCCCTCATTTCAGCCTCTATTTTGTTTACTTTTTTTCTTTTCCTAGCACACTTATTTCCATTCACCTATCACCAATCTAGCATTTTTTTCCTATTCTGCAGCAGTAGTAGCTTCTACAAAGAGTTTCAGCACACTCAGAATTTCTTTTTCCATCCTGAATGTGAAACATTGCATAACCTTAATTAGAAGACGGTTGGTTTCCTTCTTCCTGCATTTATACAACTAACTGACTATAGACAGTTTCTAATCATAAAATTAATCATGTTTAAAAACCTCTGCTGGTTTTCATTTATGAAGTAGGTGATCCAAGATTGATGAGAAATCTGGATATTGTAGAGGAGTTTGTGTTTGTATTTTTGTCATCTGTCCCTTTCAGATAAATACAGAATCAATAGAGCCAAATATGGCTGTATTGTTTAATCCTGTTTTCTTTAACTCCTAATTATTTAATTTTGATTTCTCCATCAGACTTTGCATACAACTTGTTGACTTATAAAAACTCATACGAACAACAGATTTAAAGCCAGTTTTATTACACAAAATTTAAAGTTTATTAATTTTACTTCTCGCTGGTTTGTTCTGGCATGCTTCTAATGATGTCAGAGTCACCTGTTGGGGAAAACATCATACTTCAGTATCAAAATTTTACAAATACTTTTGTCATGTACAGTATACTGTATTATAAAAAATTCATTGATAACCTTATCTGAATATATTACCAATGATAGTTCATACTACAAAATTCAATCAGTTAATGTAACTTGCAGGTAAAAATCAGAACTAGGGAGACCAACTAGCCCTGAGGACACAGTGCAAAGTAGTAATATAGCGAATGTCTAGCCTGCCCTGATTACTGTACAAACCAGGACAGCGAGAATATTCGCATTTAATTTTGCATTAAGATAAATTCTCATATCTAATACACATAGTTTAAATCCTTAGCCTCTGATAAATTACTTTCTAATGTGATTTAAGAATCCATACAGCAAAGAATGAACTCTATTAGTAACCAGATGCCTAATTCTATTATTTGCTCCACAAATTTGTTTCTGATGAGGACAAAAGTTATTCTAGTGAGAATATAAATCTTTTTTGTGTTTATTACATTTTAAGATGTTGACATTAGTTTATTAAAGTTTAAGTAACAATCGTGTTCCCACTGAAATCATGAGTTAAGATCAGCAGGGAATCTAATGGTATTCCCATCAATGGTTCATGGAGCAGCCAAAAGTTGACTCTTCCCAATGAAAATGCCTTAGTTATGGACCTCTCCCTAGTTTGACTTGCCCCAGGTTCTCATTTTTTAAGAAACAATTGAAGAGATGTGAGGTATAACTACTATGAGCTCACACTATCTTTAAGACTGCCTGTTATTTTGCTTTTATTTTATTTTAAAAACACTGCACAAATTTGTACAGGTAGTCCTCCGCTGACGCCTATTATAGAGCCCAACATTTCTTTTGCTAAACAAGACAGTTGAGTTTTGCCCCACTTTACCATCTTTCTTGCCACAGTTGTTAAGTGAATGACTGCAGCTGTTAAGATAATAACATGGTTGTTAAATGAATCTGGCTTCCCCACTGACTTTACCTGTCAGGTTGCAAAAGGTGATCACATGACCATGGGGATACTGCAACCAACATAAATATGAACTGCCTAGCATCTGAATTTTGATCACATGACCATGGGGATACTGCAATGATTTTAAATGTGAAAAGTGGTCATAAGCCACTTTTTTCAGTGGGGCGGTAACTTTGAATGGTCACTAAATGAAATGTTCTAAATTGAACACTATCTGCACTTACTGATTCAACTGTCATTCAGCCTGAATGTAATTACCTTATATAGAAGTATAAATATTTACTAAAAGCCTGACAGGTACGCTGAGGCTTTACAAAATAACCCACCATCACATGTTATTTGATAGTTCTTAACCCACATATGAAATAAGATATGATTTTTGGTTTACAAATACTATTGATTTTGTATTAGCTTATTGAAGTGCAGAGTTCTCAATTCAATAAAATTGATAGAGAATCCTAATGAACAGGCCAAGATAAAGACAAATCTAATTAAAATAAAACACTGAGATACTAAATAAAACATACATACCTGGGTCAATTATAGCAAGTGTACATACTCTGTAGTACTTCCCACAAGCTGTTCCCAGTTCAATATTGTTGCCACTATAGTGATGCACACCAGTTTTGGCCAACATAGCATAGTACTCAATTTCTGATTTTCTGAAGGTACAGAAATAAACATAAAATACTTCTTTGGCTTTGTTCCAGTTTGTCACATTTTATGTCTATTGAATCTCCTGTTTGGACATTAACAACTAATTTTTATTCATTACATTTGTTTATTAAAATGTACAACCACCAGTTTATCAAAAGGAACTCTGTAGAGTGAACAAAATAAATACACAAGTATTTAATTCAATCTCAATTTACACTGCATTAATTTTTATGGGACTAATGCATGATGACTAGATTAAACTATTTTAACCTGCAATATAGGTTGGAACTTAAGATTTGAGGAGTAAATTGAGTTTCTCCTGGCTATTAACCAAAGACCATTGATGCTGGCAATATTTGCAATATTTTTGCAATATAAAATCTCATAAAGGCATTATACCTTATATATCCATAATTGCTATATTCAGGCAAAACATACTTTATCAATTCTAATACACCAGTACAATACATTTCCCATGACCATATCAACCTATAAAGATTTTCTTCTATTTTATATATTCAGAAGTTTTATCTTCACATTACCTATTACATATAGTAGTCTACCTGCTTTTTAAAAAATCAAGTTAATAACTTGCAAGATCACAAAATTAGTGTTGGGATGTCTCATCCAACCTCCCTTCATTGCTGAAATCCAATTCATGTCCAGTATCTGATTAATATATTTGAAAAGCTATATAAAAAAGTCAAAAATATCTACAAGTCAATTACATTTTTTGCATTTGATGGTAAAACATTTTCATTAATACTAAAAGAAAACAACACTTTTATGTGATCTTTTAATAAAACTATTCAAAAATCCATACTTACCTCAAAGCAGGACAGTTATTGGCTAGGATAACCAACTTGGCTTTGCCCTGCCGAATCATTTTCAGAGTTTGTTTATATCCAAGTACATATTTACCACTTTTCATAACCAGCTGAAGTCTAGAGTTTATGGACTCTAAGGACTTTTTCTGTAAAAGAAGAATGTATAGAACGTTTCCTGCATTTTATTTATTAAATGTTTAAGCTGCCCTTCTCACAGCAACACTGAGCAGCTTACAATATAATAAAAAGTAAAAAAGAAAGCTAATACAAGACAATTAAAATTAGGACAGTTAAATTGAGAAGCTAAAACCCAAGACGATGGGCAACCTGGGGTTTGGGATACTCTCTATCCCATCAGCCACCCTCAACGTAGCACACTCTGTTGGGGCCCCAGGTCAGACAGCAGAGCCCATGTTTCCAGGCTCTTCCCAAAGGCCAAGAGTGTTGGGGTGGAACTCACCTCCAGGATAACATCTCAGAGGCCAGGGGTCATAGCAGAAAAGGCTCTTCTCCTTTGGCAGAAGGATCCAAAGTAGGTCCTTTCTACTGAAACAAGGGTGGGGTAGTCCCATCGGGATGACATGGGTCCTTAGATACCCTGGACCCATGCTATAAAGGGCTTAAAATATAATGACTAACACCTTCAATTAAGACCCCCACCCAAAACCTGGCAACCAGTGCAGTATGCGTAACAGCACTGTCACATATGCCATTAAAGGGGCCTCCAGAACTGTCCACACTGCTAAATTCTGTACCAGTTGCAGCATCTGAACACTCTTCAAGGGTAGCTCCATGAAAAGCATGTTGCAGTAATCCAAGATGGTCAGAGTATGAGTGACAGGCCACAGGGCTCATATTCCAGGAAAGGATGCAACTGGCATACAACACCGCATGGTGCAGACTCTCTTAGCTCTTCTATTATACATAATACATTAAAATACCTTGACTACTTTTTCCCTAGATGCCTGGCTCTATATGCTGACCTCACCACAAAATTTAACTTTTTATTCAGCATTAATAATTTGCAAGTTTTTTTAACATGGCACAATGCAACCAAAATATCTAAAAAGAATCCCATTTAAAACACAGTATTTGTTGAATTTTCTTTCTCAAAAGCTCAGTCAGGTTATTAGAATACAATCTTCCAGCCTTAAAAACTAAGTGGTTTGAAAGCAAAAGCTAATCATGCTTATAATTCTATTAGTTCTTGTTCAATCCTCTATCTAAACCAGAGGTCCTCAAACTGCGGCCCGCGGGTCACATGCGGCCCGCGGAGCGCATTTACCCGGCCCGTCACTGACGTCCCATGCATGCGCCCATGGCAACGGATGCCTCTGTTAAGTCCCTGCGTCCCCTTCAAAATAAGATATATGCAGTGTGCATAGGAATTTATTCATTGTTTTTTTTTTAAACTATAGTCTGGCCCTCCAACGGTCTGAGGGACCGTGAACTGGCCCCGTTTAAAAAGTTTGAGGACCCCTGATCTAAACCATAAAGAGTAACTTCAAGAGAGAATTCACATTATAAATTGCTTAACTAGTAGTGTTAAACAGATCCAAATACTGATTTCTTTTCATCCCAATACGTTTTCAAAAACTAAAGATTCTTTTAAAATGCCTATAAACTGAATGCATTTATTCAAAAGCATGTCAGTTTCAGATTGATTAATTTTTTTTAAATAAAGCATACTTGCATAGAAAAACTCAAAGAAAAAAAATGCAAGATCAGAAGATAAGAGACCTGGCCCATAGAATCCTCGAATGGATATTACCATCATCATCATCATCTTGTCACTACACCCTTATGCTAGTTGATTTATGACTATATATTTTAAGACATTTTATGTATATTTTACCTTTACATTATGCAAAGAGTTTTGCAAACCAAACTCAGTAACAGTTAAACAACTGTGGCAAGACCCCTCCACATATTTTTCACAGCTGCAACAAAGCCTCGACCTTCCATATAAATCCTGTATGTGGGCATATACCGCACAGAGGGTACCTGCACGCAGCAAAACCTACGGCCCTCATCCAAAGACCTACAATCTGACTCTTACATGCTTCTATTTCTCAGTCTTTGCAATTCCGAATGACAACCGGCAGAGAAGCAATAAATAGGGTAGGAAGCTCCGAAATGGACCGCAAGGCTCAATGGCTATTGCCTAGGTCAGTGTTTCTCAACCTTGGCGACTTTAAGATGTTTGGACTTCAATTTCAAATTTCAAAGCTGGCTGGGGAATTTTGGGAGTTGAAGTCCAACCATCTTAAAGTCGCCAAGGTCGAGAAATACTGACCTAGGTGTTTGTTATCAGTGGCTCTTCCTATTATCCATCCACCTTCCACCCAGTTTGATCAGAAATTGGGCGTCTCGAGTCAGAGGCCTTTCGCAATCGTTGCAGCGCTACGACCTCCCTCCACGAGCCTCTGACTCGGGATCCCCGGTTATCCCGGTTTGATCGTCAAGTCAGCCGGCTGGCTGGTTGGCACGCTCACTCACCGTCTTCTTGGCGGCCACCATCTTGCCGGCTCACGTCGGCCCTGCCGTTGCCTGCGGGAAAGGAAAAGAGTCAACCCTGCGGCCGAGCACAGCCGTTTCCCACCCGCCAAACGGCACCCCGCGCCCAAGGCGGCCCCCTCCTCCAAAGGCCCAGGCCCCGCTCACCAGAGGAGCGCCTCCAAGATGGCCGGGCAGCGAGGAAAGGAAGGAAGTCTCTCGCGGCAACGCGTTAGGACCACGCTGGTCAGAGCGACCGAGAGCGAGTCTCGCGAGAGCAGACAACTCCTTTTCACATACACACCCCCGTCCGAAAACTCTCCTGGCTTTCTGGCTTACATAGAGGCTGCGCGCGCAGCAATCGCGAGACTGCCGCGCTTTATAAAACTGGCGATTTTTTTCATGGGTTTATGTGGGGCGTAATCTTTATCCTGGTTCGCGGTGCAAAGGTATAGCAGGGTTTCTCAACCTTGGCAAGTTTAAGAAGAATGGACTTCAACTTCCAGAATTCCCTCGTGTCAGTCAAGGTCCGCACATCTTAAAGTTGCCAAGCTTAAAAATGAATAATTGGAGGATGTCACTTTGGCTGGACAGAAAGAACTGCTGCATAACATTTTTGGATTCATTGTTAGCATTTTAATATGTGAACTTAGCATTTTAGCATAGCATCTTTGTCTCCTTCTGAAGTTTAAGAAACCATGTTTTTCCTTTGAGCCAAATGAATTTCCTTTAATATGCAAAAACTAGCCCTTTCAGGGACTGTTAAGCAATAGGGGCTGTATTATATTCTGAAGTCCTTCATTACAGTCCCAAGCTTAAAGACAGATGGGAAAGGAGATGAAACATTTTAAGTGTGGCTGTCTTTTCTCAAGCCTTACAAATCAAAGTCTTTATTGAACATCAATGTCTTTTAAAGTTTGATTTATGACACATTACATACATCTAATATATCATTTATTTCTATACCCTGTACAAAGACTTCACCCCCTTTAATGCGTTTTGCTTTGCCTCAGGTACCTGTGGTTCATATTGTAGATGGTGGCTATGGAAAAGCTACCGTACTTTGCAAAGATACTGGGTGTATTTCAAATTCTGAGACTAGGTTCTCTAACTCCACATCAACTTGGATGCCTGAGTTTTATGGATAACAACTGCATGAAGAATGTTTTGTCTCTGGAGAAAAGGAAAGTCCAAGTTGATATTTGAAATCCTGAATATTTTCAAATGAAAATTACAATGCTATATTCTTACTTGGATTATTGTCCCAGCAAACTCTGGATTCATTTAACCTCTTGTGTGTCTCATTTAACATGCAAAATGTAAAACTCTTTTAAATCTTTAATCTGCAAAATAGAGGGATAGAGGGACAAATGTATAGATTTGTTCTAAACCATGAGTTTTAAAGTGTTACAATGGGAAAATATAATATCTTTAACAATTACTGTATAACTTCATTGATAAACAGTTAAACACACCCAAAATGTAGATACTATTAAGCTAAAGGGTAGATATAGAGATGGCCATTGTGATTGCTAGGGAAAGATGAACCAATTAATAAGTACTGTCTCATTCCCAGTTTCTTTAACATTCACTGATAAGGCACAGTTTTTAGGGGAAAATAATTTGGGTAGCAAAGTCTCTATCTGCTGTGTTCCCTATCTGCTTTGTTCTCAGCAACTAGTGAAAGTCAGTTCTAGAACCATACATTTCTGCTGCTTTCTTTTAAGCTTAAAACCACCATTCCATCATGCTCTTACTTTGAACAGAACTACACAAACTTTGTTTCAACAAGTGGTACCATCTTTGAGCTTTTGGTCATGGAAGCTAAGTGGGGCCATTTTGGTAAAGAAACAATGGGGAAACAGTAGTTCTCCAGGCTGGATTGAACAATGAAACAAAGGCAAATCTTTGTCATGCTGTTGCCCCGCAAACTGCATGTTTGTATTAGTGTAGAAACAGACTGAATTATATTTGGATGCTAGGAGGATAATGGGATGGGACTAGAAAAAGTATTTACTAATATCAGTGAAAATCAAAGAATGGCAACATAATGAGGAAGGTAGATTCAATTCAATTCTTTATTGTCAATGTACAACATGTGTGCAGCAAAATTGAGTTAGAAGATGAGCCACTTTGAAGAGATGATTGTACTAAATTGAAAAATAAAACAGTTCTCTATGAAATAGTGAGATATGAGTCAAAGAGATCCATCAAGCTTTGGTCCTAGAACATATTTTTGTAAAACAGGAATGAATAATTGATATCTTTCTGATATTTTGGAATGTAAAATCCAAATGCCCCAGTTATCAAAGAAGCACCTTTGAACATAAATGCTAACCACCATTCTGCTATTTTCCAATCCAACCTGGATTTACAGCAAATTTCTTTCCCATCAAACTTTGATGTTCACTTGTTTTAAGAAATAATCAATGGGTCATAACTATAAATATATATATGCAGAGTATTTCTAGACATAGCTTTTTGAGATCAGCCAGATACTAACTGCTGCCATCTAGTTGGCACTGAATTCTTAATATAGGAAGACAAATGTTTTATCAATACATCAGAGACCTGATTGATAACTCCCATTATTTGAATGTAGTAACTGAATAATACAGTTTGATCAAGAGAAATAGAATAAATATAAATGTTCAAGGATTGCATGGGAATTTTAAAAACTAAAGCTAATATAATTGATCTATTCAAAACAAAGAGAACTGCTCAATGAAAATAGCAAAAAGCTAATCAGAAGCAAAGGATTCATTTGGATTGTGTATAGAGATTCTCAGTCATCCAGGTCATGGTTGTCCCAAAGGTGCTTTTGCAATAGGAAACTGGACTTTCTGTTTTTTCTTGGAAGTGTTTTAATTCTCATCCAAGAAGCTTCTTCAGCGCTCAAAGTGTTTCTCAGAGCTGAGAAACTTCTTGGATGATGTTAGGAATGTAACACTAATAATAGTTGGGTAGGCAATACATAAACCAGGATTGTCACTTTAAGGTTTATTGCTTTACCTTTAAATGTTGTATTGCTTTAAGTGAAAATGTGATTGCTGATTACTCAAGGGGCAATAAGAAGAAGCCAGAACCACTTGTGATTGTGGGTTTCTGGAAGTGGTTTACTGGAAGAAGGTTACTGAGTGTGGATTGCTGATTACTGAATACAGGGTGTTCGTCACTGAAGAAGAGCCTTGTGTTAACCAGTTTGTATACTGTGAGTTTACTGAACTGAACTGTTTGAAGACTGACTGAATTGACTGTATGACTTTGGACTGACTGATGGACATTGCTAAACTCTATTTCCATTAAAATAAAAACCTACTTTACTACTCAGTGTAACTGTATAGTGTTTTGTGTATTATACCACACCACTCTCACAACGTTCCGCTGTGTACTCGTTCTCCACACGGAGGACCATCCTTAACAGATGAGAAGCTAAATATCTTCAAAGAAAAATCAGAAAGTTCAGTTGCCTCTTGAAAAAAACACCTTTGGGATATTCATTTGGATTCCTTTACAAGGATGGTAGTTTAGATTCAATCTAAATGTCTTCCTCTAAATGTATATGATGCAGATCCTGTCCTGGTCCTTCTACAACATACTACATCTAATAGTGTGTTGGATATTCTCTTATCATCAAAGTGACAGTAAGGTTTGATGACCAGTCCAGTTAACTTTTATATATAAAAAGGGCAGAATCTTTTTTTTTAACTTCAGGCAACAACATATCTTCATTCTAGTTGCAAAATTGCACTGAGAAGATGAGGCTATCAAGTTATTTTTCTAAAGTCTATAAGACTCTATGAAGTGTTAGTTTGCAAATGGACAAGTATCTTGTTGGTGGAACCAAAAGGGCTGTTTAAGTTAATTGCATTATTTATTCATTTGATTTACAGGTAGTTCTCGACACTTAATCATTTATGGTATTTATTATTCAAGATTACCATGACACAAAAAAAATTGATCTATAACCAGTACTCACTCTTACGATTGTTGCAGCATCCCCCCATTCACATGATCAAAATGTGGGCACTTGGCAATGGTCATGTATTTACAATAGTTACAGTGTCCTGGGATCATGTGAACCCCTTTTTCAGGCTTTCCAGTCAGCTTCCAACAAGCAAAGTCAATGGGGGAAGCAGAATCCATTTAACAACTGCATAATTCACTTAACAACTGCCTGCCTAGCAACAAAAAGTCTGGTCCCAATTGTGATTGTAAGTAGAGGGTTACCTGTACAGTTTACCTTACTTTCAACTCGGTTTGGTACTTTATCACTGTGAACATTGTTATCCTAATACCATATTCAGAACCTCCCAAACACTGTAAAATTAGCAGACATTGGACATTTCTTTCATGCATTTCTCTCATCAAACAAGGCAAAGGGCTTTATTAAAATTCCATTTTGGCAACCACACTAATAAGTTTTCTTCCTATGGGATTAAAAGTGGCAGACTGAGGTTCATGATAAATTATCATCTACAAAGGAAATGTAAACATGCTCATTCAATTACCTCTGATGCATGTACTGTCCTATTCATTTAGAGTCTAGAATAAACCAAATAGACCTCACTGCTCCAAATCGAACACAATGAGAATTTTAGAAGGTTGCAATCTGCTGAATCAACACATTTTTGTCATTCTATGACCACTCAGGAAACAGATTTAAAAAATCTGGAACAACAAAGACAGCAGAAGTATAGACAAAATCTAGAAAATAATAATCAATTCCTAGTGCACATCTCAAAACGTACATATAAAATTTGATATAGTAGTTAAAGTGTTGGATTTGAAACTAATTGTTCTTCCTTTGGCATGGAAACCAACTGGTGACTTTGGATCACTCAGTCCAACCCATCTTAATAGGATTGTTTTGAGGAAAATAAAAGGAGTCAGCATTATGTATACTGCAAAAAAAAATTAACGTGAAATACAGATCAAATAAAATACAGATGGATAATACAACCTAACAAATACACATGTTCATTTACTTGGAGCATATTAAACCTCCTCTAGTGGCTTATGGTGACTTATGGAAGTACAGTTAAAGCATTATTAAAACATTAAACTAAAACAATGTATATTTTCAAATAATTGTTGTGAAAAGTTAAGCAGTTAAATAATTAATATGTTTCGAGCCAATTCCTAAACTCTAATAAGGAAGGGACTTGTTCCAACTCCAATGCCAGTTTGTTCCAAAGGATGACCTACATAATGAACCAACCAGAATTAACAACTGATGTCAGATGTATCCAAGGGAAGGATCAGCAAAATGTGTTCCATTGAATAAAGATGCAGAGTGAACACTATGAAATTGGGTGGTCTGGTACCCATGAAAAAACTATTATGAGCAACTTGAAATAGGCTTCAAATTCAACTGGCAACATAGGAAGTCAACTGTGGCCTTCAGGAAGACACTCCCAGTCTCAAAAATAACTGTTTAGCTCCCTGTAATAGAAATATAATAAATTATATCAGTCAACTTGTAGAATCCAACAGATATCCAATAGATACCAGTATCTAGATAACTTCTGTTACTTTTTATGTTTATGACTACATTTGAAAGAGTCACGTACTTTGTACAGTATTCATTAATGTTTGCATTGCATGTGAACGTTTTCTATTCAAACACAAAAACTGTTTGCCTTGGATTAACTGTTTTGTACAAACTTGCCTCCAGCTTGTATGTTCCACACTTCCCATCTGTCTGGCTGGTATGTTGCAAATATTCAGAAGGTTAAACAATTACTAGCTGCATCACCCACATGGACCACCTGATGCAACAGCTATTTAACATAATTAAAGAACCTGCGATATTTGTTTTACTTTTCTTTCACCAGGAAATAAACTAGTTTTCAAAACATAAATCATACCTCAGGTTACCATACCTGAGCAATGCAGACCAAGTCACCTAACAACCAAGTAAATGTGTAAATTTGAAACAATAGGCCTATTGTCTGAGTGAGGGGCAAATGGTATCCCACCATAGGCACACAACACCTACGCACACCAAGCTAAGATGCACAGTGCCCGTCATCAAAATATTTTGATAGGGAAAAAAAATAACAAAAAAGAAGAAAAGTAACAATAAAAGGTAGTATTGGCCTTGCCAGTCATAACTTTTAGAGGCTCCCTAAGTGTTCCTTGTTGCTAGTTAAGGAAATAACACATTCAGGTCAGCCTCAAATAATCTGCGGGGGTGTTTTTTGAACTGCATTCACCACCATGGCTGCCATACCAAGGACCTCTGGCACTTCGGGATGTGGCCTTCCCGACTGAGGAAATACAGGCCCACATATCTGGCTAAAAGTTGGTTATAGCTATGGATGCACTGAGTTAACTCAGATTATTTGAGGGTTATGAAAAGGCAGGGAAGAGTTATTGAAAATTACCACTGCCGTGTCAGAAAGGATTTGGGGTCTGGAATCAACAAAAGTGGGAGGGAGAGGGGGGCGCTTGCTGAAGCGTCCCAGGCAGGGTAGGCTGCCTTCAGCCCATTTAGCAGATTAGCCGTATATGACTCCTTCGCTCTCCTGCGGTCCAGTCTCTGACCCGCCGCCGCAGACGCGCCTGCGCCCGGCACCAAGACCGGCCATGCCAAAAGTCTGAGGAGAAGGAGGCATGTTGGAAACTACCCCTCACTGAGCCGTTCTTATGGCAACCGAGCCGGAGCGATAAACACTCTCCCGCGCGAGCGGACACGGGGTGAGTTTCTTTGCCAGCGCAACGCGGGAGGGGAGGGAGAAGAGGGGAGGGGTGCGCTGTTTTTGGCTGGGCTTTTTTTTTTTTTTAACTTATCCGAGGAGGAACCACCTGTGCGTATTCCTTTACCTGGCAGCAGGAAGCGGAGAGCGGACTCGCCGGGGTCTCACCTGTAGCCACAGCCGAGAAGACTCACCTGGGTGCCAGGCGCCGCCCTTGGGGAGCCGGTGCTAAAACCACGCCATGGGGTGCTCGAGCAGCGCTCAGACCAAAGTCAAGGAGTCCGGCCGACAAACTCCCAAGTCCCCGGAGGCCAACGGGTTGCCCCAGTGCGGTGAGTGCTCGGCGGTTTGGTTTGTTTTTTTAACGTGCGCCAAATTGGAAGGGTCGCCCTCGGCAAGAGGTCTCGCTTCAAGAAGCGGAGTTTGGGGGGAAAGGCGAGGTGTATGTGTGTGTTGTAAAAGACTTTCAAGGCTGGAAAAGCCTGAGAGAAAAACCCTAAGAAAACCCCAAGAGGGCTAAATCAACGCGGAGAAAGAATAACGACTTTAGGAAATGAAGCCCCCCCCCCCTCCCAACTGAAGAACTGCTTATGACTTACGTTGCCTTTATTACTTCAGGACAATCTGTTCTTGGTTGCCTTAGTTGACTTCCTCTTTGTGTATCCCATTCCACCATCGGAGGGCAGGTAATTTCCAGCCTCCCCCCCCCCATTGCAAAAACTAAGCTTTGTGCTGGTCTTTTCGCACCATTTGTCCATGCACTTAGAAGAAAATAAATCAAAAGAGGAAAGCACTTAATCATTCATTAGGGATGGACCTACTTACAAAATTCCATTTTAGAAATGTGCAATAGATCCTGAGGAATTTGGAGTCTGTTTTAACAAATTGGCATAGGGCTGCTATCCTTATTTATAACTAATTGGTAATGACATATTGCTCTGTTGAAAGTTGGTTTGTCCTTAATTAATGTGTATTTTCAGCATTTTTTTTGCCAAATCAAGAAAAACCATGGTTGAACTGGAACTGCTAAAATTTTGAGTTGAATTGAAACTAATCAGGAGTATGTATCAGTTTTAAAGATAGCCTTGCAAAGATAGGCTTTCTTCAAAATCAACTCATGTAGAAAATGTTGATAAAAATGTATTTGTGTGTACATTTTGATGTGACAAATTCTAAGTATTTCTGACTAATTTTAGGGATGTACTTTAAAATAAATGTTCTCTACTTTTGTAATTTAAAGTCTTAAATCAGTTTTCTTCTTTGTTTTTGAGGAACTATTCAACTGCTAATATGTGACAATTATAGTAAAGTTTTTAAATGATATTCTAACTGTTCTAAATTATTTCTTAATCCACCTGACATGTTTTGATAATATATTACATGAAGCACCAGTGTTACATTCAATATAGTTAGGTCTAACATTTGTATAATTGTACAGTCAGGAAAACAGCATTGAAATGCTAACTGGTACAGCTTTTAAATGCTGACCTCAGAATGGTGGCTACACTATATTTTATTCAGGATAATATAATTTACAAATATTGCAGAAAATAACCTGTTCACATGGGATCTACAATAAAATATTGGGCTATGAAGTGATTTTGATCAGCTTTCTGATACTTTAAGCAACTCTTCTCTTAAAATACTCCATTCTGTTTCTTTTACTATTTGGATTTCTAACCGCAGCAGGTAATAATTTATATGTATGAAAATGCTCTTTAGGTTGCTTTTTTGCCTCTTCAATGACTTTTCCTGGTTTTGTAGTATGCATATATATTGTGGGAAAGATTCTTCCATTCTATCCCATCACAGTGAAAAGACTCCTGATAGTTAGCATGATATAAAGAAAAACAACTGTAAGTAGGGATAAAAACTAAATATCAGTAAAATCAAAGATAAAACAATTAAACATAAAAGCAGAGATGGCCAATTATTGTATAATGCCCTCTGGAACAGTTTCAGCATGGGTCAGCCTGATCTTTCCAGAAAGACCGAGCCTGAGCTCATTAACCTATATGTAAGCACAGGGATAGGTATATATATATATACATGTATATGTGACGGCGCAGTGGTTAGAATGCAGTATTGCAGGCGACTTCTGCTAACTGCTGGCTGCCAGCAATTCTGCAGTTCAAGTCACACCAGCTCAAAGTTGACTCAGCCTTCCATCCTTCCGAGCTCAGTGAAATGAGGACCCAGATTGCTGGGGGGCGGGCAATATGCTGATACTGTGAACCACTTACAGAGGGCTGTAAAGCACTGTAAAGCAGTATATAAGACTTAAGTGCTAATGCTATTGTTATTTAAAATACATACAGTTCTGTTAATTATTTCCCAGTGATTAGTTATAGCATAAGTTATAATAAATCATATGAGTGGGATGAGAGGTGAGTAAATAGCAAATTCAGAAGGAAACAAAGTGCAAAACATTCATAAAAAGATAACTCCATGATTAAAAATGGCCACAAATATTTATTTGTTTCTCTCTTTCTTCTTTAAAACACGCATTTGATCAACATTGGGAAATCAGATGACAGCTTGCCTATCACAGATAAAAATGACGCAGGATCTGACCAGACTAAACTTGAACCCCTGGAGGACGTGAAACTTGGATCTTCTTGGAAAAAAACAGATGAGGATCTCAGTAAAGAGAAGCCTGATGCTTTGATTCAGGAAATAACAAAATGTGATCTTTCTACCTGTCACAGAGTAGATCCTGAGGGTACAGAGCCTCAGCTGATGGCATCAGAAGAAAAGTTTGACAGAAGTCAATGCTTATCTTTAGACTTCCATGAAGCTAGTAGGCCTCAGGCTGTGGAGCCAACAGAGTTGGCTAGCAATCTTCAAGTTGCCACAGAAGCTGCTGGTTCTTCACCTTCAGTATCTCTCCAGGATAAGAAACCTGAATCTACTGAAACCTCAGAAGGGGGCACACCTGAACCTTCAACAGAAGAAATCCAATGTTTTGTAACAGAAATTGTGACGGAACTGCTTATGGATGAAGTGGAACAGCTAACAGAGGGTAATTAATATTCTCTTGTAATTTCAAGGGACAGATTCTGCCATGTATGCTCAGTTATTTTTATGGGATTTTAAACTGAAATTTTTAGACTTCAGCGTATTTAATGATTTTATATTGGGTTTTAATTTGTATTGTGTA
>JAEANM010010807.1:0-15601 GCA_017656035.1 Myanophis thanlyinensis
GCAGAAGTGACTGTGCGAAGAGCGCCCCGATCCAGAAAGGGCTGCAACTGGGCAATCCTATGGACCTGATAAAAGGCACCCCTGGAGACGGCCGCGATATGATCTTCCAATGACAGCCATACATCCAGGAGGACCCCCAGATTGCGAGCCCCTTCTGTGGGGGACAGAATCCCCCCCCATGGCCAGCGATAACTCAAGCTGGCTGAATCTGGGCGCAGGAAACCACAGCCACTCTGTCTTGGCCGGGTTGAGCTGAAGCCTATTAAGACCCATCCAACTCCGCACGGCCTCCAGGCAATGGCTCATCACTTCGACGGCTTTGTTGGGGTGGCCTGGAGTGGAAATATACAGCTGTGTGTTGTCTGCATATTGATGAAAACTCACCCCAAAGCCATGGATGATCTCCCCCAGCGGCTTCATATAGATGTTGAACAGGAGGGGCGAGAGCCCCGACCCCTGAGGTACCCCACATATTAGGGGCTTCGGGGTCGATCTCTGCCCCCGTGCCAACACAAATTGCGAGCAGCCGGAGAGGAAGGAGGAGAACCACCATAACATGGTGCCTCCAACTCCTAACCCCTCCAGCCGCCGCAACAGGATACCATGGTCAACGGTATCGAAAGCCGCTGAGAGATCTAATAGGACCAGGACAGAGGAGCAACCCCTGTCCCGTGCCCTCCAGAGTTTATCAACCAACGTGACCAAAGCCGTCTCTGTGCTGAAACCAGGCCTGAAGCCCGATTGGAGAGGATCCAGATGTAAAGCATCATCCAGATGCCAGGGAAGCTGCCGTGCCACCATGGTCTCACCAAAAAGGGAAGGTTGGAGACCGGCTGATAACTAGACAACAAGGCTGGGTCCAGGGATGGCTTTTTGAGGAGGGGCCTCAACTATATAAACCACAGAGTCTTTTGGCCTAGTAAAGGCTATGTTATTTTTACAAATGTTTGCAAGCTGTACCTTGCTTTATTTAAGTGGGAACAAAGATAGCATCACAATTCTCCATAGGTAGCCAAGGCTTGCTTTATTCTGTCATCAAATGTGCAAGAGCTGGTTTCTGCACATCTTTTCATGTGAAGAACCCTGTTCTTTGCCAACAGTGCCCTTCTGCTATTTATGTAGGTCAAACTAATCCATTTCTATGCAAGTGAGCTTATAATCATAAGACATAACAATTGAAGATAGTTTGCTAATCTTAGACTAATATCACTACTTCCTTCCTATCATTCCCTAAAATCTCAATTCAAATATACACAACCTCATTCAAATAAAATAAACATATCAGGGAAGACAGTATTTTAAAAAAAAACCAAGAAGTCGAACAGGAGAAATAGAAGTATTTAATTATTTATTTTATACCATTTATATGGCTACCCATCCCATAGCAAAAATGACTCTGAGCACAGTAGGAAGATTAAACCCAACCAAAATAGGATCAGCCATTCAGATAGCAAAAGTCAACATTGCAGAAATCATTCCATTGACCAAAAATAACAACAAAAACCAATTAACCAGCACTCAACCTCTGGGCCCAAAAGCTTAAGGGAACAGCCAGATCTTCAAAGCTTTACGGAAGGCTAACAAGGTTAAGACCACTCAGATCTCAAGAGAGAGATGCTTTTCCGCAGGGCAGGCTCGGCAAGACAGAAGGCATGATTCCTGGGTCCAGCAAGAAGGTATTGCTTGGTGGAAGGGACCCAAAGCATAATCTCCTTGTTAGTTCTGGTGGGTGAGCAGAAATAACGAGAAACAGGCCATCCTGCAAATAGCCTGGCCCGACTCCATGTAGGGCTTTATAAATGATAACTGGCACCTTGTATTGCACTCAGAGGCCCACATGTAGCTCACGAAGCAGCGTTATAGGAGCGTAACATGGAATGCCAAGAATTGCCTGCAGCACTGCATTCTGGTCCAGCTAAATGCTTTTCAAAGGGAATCTCCTATACAGTATCTCAAGTAGGATCTGGATGGCAAAGGAAAAAAGAACCTCCCAGAATGGAAACTGAAACCAATTAATCACTTTCAAGAGGAATGTTGGTACACAGGTAGTCCTTGACCGACAACTGTTCTTTAGCAACTGTTCAAAGTTACAACAGCTATAAAAAAGTGACTTACAACTGGTTCTCACACTTTCAACTGTTGCTGTATTCCCACAAGGATCCCAGTGCTCGGTAATTGACATGTATTTACTATGGTTGTGGTGTTTTGGAGGGGGGTGTCACATGATCAGCATTTACAATCTTCCCAGCCAGTTTCCGGTAAACAAAGTCAATGGGGAAAGCCAGATTTGCTTAACAACTACTTAACAACAGTGATTCACTTAACAACCATGGCAAAAAAATTCATAAAATCAGACACGACTCACTTAACAGCTGTCTTTCTCAGCAAAAGAAATTCTGATCCCAACTGGAGTTGTAAGTCAAAGATTGCAAGTAGTGGTTAACATCTGGGTAGAAAACCTATGGTATTCCAGGCATTGCTGATCTATAGCTCCCAACATCACCATTGGCTATGCTGACTAGAGCAGACCGGGTAATTATAGTGCAACAGCATCAGTGGTGGGATGCAACCAGTTTTGCTACTGGTTCAGTGCACACACACCAACCACGCTGCGTCACAGTTTCTAAATTGCAAGTTTTGGACTTGGCAGAGGCAGCATGGGTGAGTAGGAAGGCTGCGGAGACATGCAAAACAGCTATTCTGCATGATTCAGCTGAAATAAAGGGAAAAAAGAAGGGGATATAGGACAGGATAGGGCAGGGGAGGGTAGGCAGGGCCAAATGCTCGTCGCTACTATTGGTTTGCTAGAACCGGTGCAACCAGGCTAAATAACATCACTGAATAGCATGTTGACTGTCTATGGAGATTCTCAGTCATCCAGGTCATAGTTGTCCCAAAGGTGCTTTTTGAAGAGGTAACTGGACCTTCTGGCTTTTCTTTGAAGATGCTTGGCTTCTCATCCATGAAGCTTCTTGGATGAGAACTGAATCGGCTTCAAAGAAAAGCAAGAAAGTCCAGTTGCCTCTTGAAAATGCACCTTTGGAACAGCATGTTGAATTTCCTCAACTCAAGTTTATTGTGAACCACATCTTAAACAATTCCAATTTCTTTTCCCCCTTGAAGCTCAGCAGATATTCCTGGAATGGTCCTCTTCTCATTGGTTTCTCCCATTATGCTATCATGCCCTAATGTGGTGTGTTTGGTTTTGTTCAGACGCTAAGTTATTTCATAGGATTGTTGCAATTGGGCTGACTCATACCCCAAGATCCCTTCCTCCTCTGAAATAAAAAAAAGCACAGGGTACAAGAGTGAGTCCCAGTTTTTCGGCATCAAGAGCATGAATCTGCTTCCTTTGCTCCCTGACTAGAGAAGTTCAAGTTGATTTGTCATATTTTATAAGGATTAAGTGCCCTTCAAAGCAGATAAAAACTAATTGCAGGGCTGTTTCAAATTCAGATAAGAAGCTTCCCAGTTCATATCTCCCAGAACAAAAGAAAGAAGACATTAACTGCTTTTAGTCAGAGTTAAATGAACCACTGACCACAGAACTGCTGGGCTGTGGGTTGGTTGCTTAGCACCATTGCAGCCAAAAAGCTGACTGTCTTTCCAGGATACAATATCCACAGAGACTCATAGTAACCCGAAAGATAGCTGAGGGCTATCTAAAATGGATTATTTTTCATTCTTGGTGTTTTAAAGGCAACAATTCCAGAATTCAGACACCAAGGAGATCAAAGTTAACGTGGCTTTGGAATGGTCAGTTGCACCAGCCAGGTGGCAGAGAAATAAAAGTATAGGCCAATAATGACTCCTAAGTGGAGGAGATGGGTTCAGTGATAAAGCAGATTCTGTTATCTCCTAGAGGATGTAGAAATTATGGTTCCCTGCCCTTAATCTGTACGGGGCAGGTATGGTTTCAAAATCCGTGTGTACTACATCTCTGCTGACATCCAGGTTTTTCTGAGATTTTCCCACAGAAGATTCTAGTTCAATTACTTTGTGGGGTTTCCCCCCTCCCACCCACTTCCACACACACACACACAAAGACTTGCAATTTGATGCCAGCAGCCCACTGCATCTCAGTAACATCTGTCTCTCTCTCTCTCTCTCTCTAGTGAGAGACTGTTACATAGGTGCTGCTTGTTCTGACCTGCAGCTTTGGTTTAGAGAAAAACACAGGGAGGATACTAGATAAACATCAAGTAGCCCCAGGAAAGGTCATCCATCATCAGCAGAAATATCCCAATGCAGACCATTGAATCTGACAAGTAATGGCATGAAGTCAAACTAAAATATATATATTTAAAGAGCTGACAGATTTTTTAAAAAATGATTTCATGTGTCTCCTTATTTAGGGTAGAGGCCATTGACCTTTTCTCTGTTGATGACAAATCTACAAATAATAGAATGTAAAGACTGCAGTATTTGACCCTTTTATCTGAAATTAGAGACGATATGGAGTTTCTCTCTTTTTGACTAGCTCATCTTTCTGTATTGCCTCCAACTTTCAGCTCATTTCCTCCTGCCCAAGTGTACCTCTGTGGGGGAGGGGGGGGAGGGACTTTTAGACAGATCAAGGGACGTTTTTTCTTTGCTGATAAAGTTAATTCTCAGTTTGGCCACAATTCCCCAAGGTGTTTCTAGAAAAGAGAGACATGGAATATAGCGTGTTTCTCTCTTTTTTTCTCCCTATTTTTAATTGTCATGGGGCACTGGCTAATAAAGACAGTAAAAGCACAATGGGGGGACAGTAACTCTTTTCCTCTAGAAATCATCTCTCAGAATAACCTGCTTACAATTAAAAAGAAAAAAAATTCCATTGACATTCATGGACACTTAAGTCTCTAGGAAAATTAACCTGGACCTATGGAAAATTGATTTAGGGCTAGGGCATTCAAGCAAACAATCACAGTTCTTTGCTTGTGGAAAGTACATGAAGGATGTGATTAACCTAGCCTTTGGTCTCTTGCATGCTAAGTTACCATTTTCCAAATTATGTATTGTGAGAACAGCCTCCTACGAACCCTGAAGACTCATCTGGCAATCTTCAAACTGGCAGCTTAGAGGCAAGGCTGACTTGCTGCAAGTTTCCTGCTTGGTATGCCTTCAACCCAGGGCAGAGGTGAAATTCAGCAGGTTCTAGCTTATTCACTAGAACCAGTAGTAAATTTTCTAAGCAGTTCGGAGAACCGGTTGTTAGAAGAAATCTCCTTTTGTTTTTGTCCACTTTACAGGGTTAATCCTGTAAGGAAGGCAGGAAAAAAACCTTCTGGTGTTGTTTCTAGCCTAATCTTTATTGGCCTGCTTACATGACACCCCCCCCCAGCCACGCCCAGAGAACTGGTAGTAAAAAATTTGAATTCCACCACTGACCCAGGGTCTCAAAAATCTGAATGTTCATCTGAGTTTTATGCAAGCATCACTCTGTGGGTTCCTAGAAAATCCTAGCAATTATAATTAGATGTTAATTATTTCACAGGGATCTCCTTTCTTAATTATAATTCATAATTTTCTACTAACGTGGACTGACTTCTCAAATAATTTAAGCCCACACTACAAGTAAGCATCAGATTGTTGCTATCAGATCTAGCCTGTAAAAATCCAGACAGCCACAAGATGAGAGCAAAGAGGACAAAACAACAACCAGTGGTTGCCCAGATTTTTGCAGCCAAGCTATGCAGCCTAATTAAATCAACATACATGGCCTGTGGCCAAAGGAGTTTTGCAGTCCATCAGCATCTGCCACAGGGCCCTTAGCTAATTTCAACTCTAGGGTGAAATTGAGGGATGGGGTGGCAGTATTTGCTTTCATATACAGGAACAATTTATTAGAAATGTGTATGTATGTATGTATGTATGTATGTATTGCAAGGTCAAAGAGTCCCTGCAGAGTCCCTGCTTATCTCTATTTCAAGGCCATTGAGCCAGCTCTGTCCCAAGATATTCCCATGGTCATGTGACCAAAGTGGCACCTATTTATCTACTTGCATTTGTATGTGTTCAAACTACTAAGTTGGCAAGAGCAGGAGAGAGGGCAGGAGCCTACCCCATCATAACTTCCAACTGACAAGCCCAGCGTCTTAACCACTGAATCACACAATGCCATATATGTCATATATTGTATATCACATTTAATGACTAACAACAAATGCTTAAGTGCCACAGATATAACATAAGTGATTTTTTATATATATACACATATACATCATTTATGTTATCTGTGGAACTTAAGCATTTGTTCTTAGCCATTTAAAGGTCAGCAGTGTATGTAAAATGTTGAATTGTGTAGTACATTGAAATTTAAGAATGAATTCCTGTATTTGAATTTGAATTCTACATTGAAAGGTTGCTTGAATACTTCACCCATTTATATAATGCAGCAAATGTGAATAAATGTTTAAAGCTAGTGTTCCCAGTATGGCTCTAATCGTTGACTTAATTGAAGAGGAGTGTCGGGAGAAAGATCAAACTATTCAGATCTGTCAGAAATAAAAACAACATTAGATGACATTGGATGACACTCTACAAATGACATTACACTATGGAACCTCTATTAGTGTGGATGCAAAACACATGTTGTCCAGACTTGAAAAGGTCAAGAATTTATCTCAAAGTAGTGTCAGTGGCATCTGCTAAGCTTAGGAATGAAAAAAAATTAACTTTTGCAAAGTAAAAATAACTAGTGCCCATATTTCTGACCAAAGAAAACAGGGTAAATTTAAAATCATGTGCCTTTTATTAGATTGCTAGTTTGTCTTTAGGAAGAACTGCTATAAGAAGTGAACCTATAAAAGATGTTTTGTTGGATCACACAAAAAAATCCACCTCGGCCAGCTTTGTGTACTCCTTTTTTCTACCATATGTCAGCTAGATAGTTCTTGCATGAAGCCCAAAAATATGGCACTTATTAGTTTAATGAACTGCAAACTTGGGACAGATTTGGGATAATTGTGTACAAGTTAGGGCAGCCCTATTAATAGGGAAGGCAAATTAGTTTGGGCCTCTTAAAATGTGAGCGAGTTTTTATATTAACTTATTCCACAGTTGCATTTTTATTAGGAAAGGCAGAGAGGTGTAAAGCTGAATCATTTTCTGCTTCATACATCAAAAGAGTAGAGCTAGCTTGGATGTTACGGTATGTATTTTAGAGGGGGTCATTCGGGGCATCAAAATCACAGTATATATAATTTAAATCTGTGACAAAGGACTTTGGGCATCCAATATTTCCATGCATGCTGGTTTGTATACTGGCTGTGTTATTCCTAAGTGTAGATGAGCTGATTACTCACAGTTCCGCTGCTATCAACTACAATCTATCAATTACAAATCTAGTTTGCGTTTCGATATATAGGTAGTCCTGAACTTACAACATTCATTGTGTGATCATTTGAAATTAGAAAGGCACTGAAAAAAGTGATTTAGGACCAGTTTTCACACTTAAAATACTTTTGCACCTGTGTCAGGGGATCAAAATTCAGACACTTGGCAACTGGCATGTCTAGGTGACTGTTGCCGTGTCCCAAGGTCATGTCATCACCTTTTGCAACCTTCTGACAAGCAAAGTCAATGGGTAAGCCAAATTCACTTAATAACCGTGTTACTAACTTAACAACTGCAGTGATTCACTTAACAGCTGTGGCAGGAAAGGTCATAAAATGGGGCAAAACTCACCCAACCAATGTCTTGGTTAGCAACAGAAATATGGGACTCAATTGTCGTAAGTCAAAGACCACCTGTACTATGGCATGCTGGATCTTATTTCCTCTGTTCTTATTCATAAAAAACACAGGGATTTTTTTCCCCAGTCATCCAAACTTAAGTGTATGTTATAGATGTATAAATGAGGATCAATGGAGGGAATAGGAATGAGAATTTAACTAAAATATGAATATGATAGTAATTTATAATGATGCAGTTGTAACAAACAATCACAAATCATCTTTAGGATTTGCAAATCAGATGTGGTATATAAATAAGTAGTCACATACAGTAATATAAGCTTATTAAAAAAATGAACTAAGCCTCAAACTTTCATGATTAAAATGTTTAATATCTTGTAGATATTAAGAGTCTTTTTCGAAATTCAAACCAAAAATTAAAATGTATCATAAGTGATACTGTAAATTAGATAATTATATCTAGTTCTTTAACATTAAGAATTCCCATCGAATTGCTCTACCGAGTAGAATATAAGGATTCTAGAAAAGGAAATTTGAACATATGTACAGTATGTGTGTATGATTGCATATATATCAAAAAAGATGATAGCAACTGAAGCTATAAAAACCACATCATTTAGATACAGAATAAATGTGTTTCTGATTTGGATTTTCCTTAATATGGCTACTTTCAGTCACAGGCAATTAGAAAAGTAGTTTATAAGAAGCAATGACCTAGGGCAGGATTTAGAAATTGTTATGGACATTTTTTAGAAATGCAATCTTTGATAGGTAATTAGCTTTGACTTTTACTACTTTATCTAATCAGTTTCTCAAGAATAAGGAATCTGCTTATTAAAACTGTTGTCCCCTCTCTTCTTTATTAATTGTTCTTTTTAAAAAAAGCCTAAAGCTGTTTCAATAACAAGATAACAAAGATAACAAGGCTTGATCTCTAGCTTTCCAATGACCATCTGGAAAAGATGATGATGTACCTCAGTAAGTGATAAATTGTTGAAAATATTTAGAATCAGGTTCCAGCCATTATTTATTTATTTATTTGTTTGTTTGTTTGTTTAAATTTATATACCGCCCCTCTCCCAAAAAGGGACTCGGGGCGGTGTACAACCATCTAAAAAACAATAAATTAATAACAATTTAAAAACAAATTAAAAAGAATTAAATGGGTGGTTGAGTAAAAAAATTTAAAATTATAAAATTTAAAAACCAATTTAAAAACCCCCGTTAATTAATGCTAGGCCAGACCGGCCTGTTGGAACAAGTAAGTTTTTAGTTCAATTCAATTCAATCCTTTATTGTCAATGTACAACATGTGTGCTGCGAAATTGAATGAGCCTCCATCATTCTTCACCCTTGTGGACTCTGGCATAGCTAAAGGCTCCATGCGACTCTTGGAGGGCCCAATGAAAACACTGATTTGACAGCAAAAAGAAAAAAAGAAAATGTTAAAAAATAGCAAACCTCTGGCCACGATCATACCTCTCATGTGGATTCACATGTTTTTCATAATTTTTTTTATTCAATGCAATTCACATTCCTTCCTCTCCTCTTCCCCCGCTCATGTTCCTGGCTATAAAAACCAAACCTATGATTAGCAGAGCCTGGTGTCAGGAGCAAAGGATCAGGACCATAAGTTGAGTTGTAGTTCAGATTTACTGCTCTAGGCTAAATGCAAGAATCTGCTCAACTAACGGTCAGCACTATATTGGCACGAGATGAGAATCAGTTCAAGTCTGCTGGACATAAATCTCTTCTGGCAATGCAAGACCTCTAAACAGATGACACATTTAACTCCACCTTCCAACTCTGCCTGCTCTTCTCCTACATCTGGTTCTGAATTCTGTGGTGGAATTCAAGTTTTTTTTACTACCGGTTCTGTGGGCGTGGCTTGGTGGGCGTAGCTGGGGGGTTCATGTGACTGGGTGGGCAATTTCTGTAAGCAGGGCAATAAAGATCAGGCTAGAAACAACACCAGGATGTTTCTTTCCTGCCTTCCTTACAGGATTAACCCTGTAAAGTGGGAAAAAACAAAACAAAAAGAGATTTCTTCTAACAACTGGTTCTCTGAACTTGCTTAGAAAATTTACTACCGGTTCTGGCGAACCTGCTAGAACTGGCTGAATTTCACCTCTGTGCAACACCAGTTACAAACCAGATTAGCACATTTTCCTCTGCTCCACATTTAGCCTAAGCTGCGGTCACGTGATGTTTCATTGAAACACTTTGCACCTAGAAGCATCTGGATTCAAAATTTTGTAAGAGCAATTTTTGACTGGGGTGTTATGTAAATGCAAATCTGGAGAAACAGTATGTAAAATAGATATTTTATGTTGTCTATGGAGATTCTCAGTCACCCAAGTCACAGTTGTCCCAAAGGTGCTTTTTCAAGTGGTACCTGGACTTTCTGGTTTTTCTTTGCAAACATTTTTCTTCTCATCCAAGAAGCTTCTCCAGGTCTGACTGGGTGCTGGGGAAATGGAAGGATTTATATTCCTTGCAGACAGCTGGTCATTTGCATCCTTTTAGAGAGCCGTGGAAGTCACCTGGAACTTTATCTGCGTCCTCAGGATCACCGGAGCAGTGCAAATGGGTGTAGGGCCTTTTTGGAAACTGCTGAAAGGACTGGATTGTAGAGAGGAGACAGGTGATGCCACATCACTCTGTAGAACAAATGAGGGTCCTGTTGGACCTCAGCCTCTTCATATAATCGGTTTCAAACCCTGGTTGGCAAACAATATAAGCCAAAGCAAGACATAATGGCAGGGTGAAAGCAGAGGTGAAATTCAGCCCGTCCTAGCAGGTTCGCTAGAACCGGCAGTAAATTTTCTAAGCAGTTTGGAGAACCGGTTGTTAGAAGAAATCTCCTTTTGTTTTTTTCCCCACTTTACAGTTTGGCAGTTCAAATCCCACCAGGTTCAAGGTTGACTCAGCCTTCCATCCTTCCGAGGTGGGTAAAATGAGGACCCAGATTGTTGGGGGCAATAGGCTGACTCTGTAAACCACTTAGAGAGGGCTGTAAAAGCACTATGAAGCGGTGTATAAGTTTAATGGCTATAGTGCTTTTGCTAGTCTAACTTCCTACTCAACCAGAAGATCCTATACCAGTGGTGGCAAACCTTTACTTACCGAGTGCTGAAAAGTACGCGCGTTGCGCATGCCATCTGCACTTGTGTGCAGCTTCCTCCATGTGCGCTGCATGTGCAACCGCGCCATCTGCAAATGCAGGCAGCTTTTGCATGTGCAATGCATGCGCGCTGTGCGCAGGCACTCACACACACATGAGCAATCACGTGTGCATGTGCAGGAGAACTCCGAAGACCAGCTGGATTTCCTGCTGCAATCGCGCGCATGCACAACGGAGGCCCAAAAACCAGCTGGGTCTCTGCAATCGCGCATGCATGCATGCACAATTTCATGTGCATGCTCATCTGGAAGTAAGTTGGCTTGACAGCTTGTGTGCCCAGCAAGATGGCTCTGCGTGCCACCTGTGATACCCGTGCCATAGGTTTGCCATCATGGCCCTATACCATTTCAGACAAGTGGATGTCCAGTCTCTTTTTAAAAGCCTCCACTGATGGAACAACTACAACTCCTGAAGGCAAGCCCTTCCACTGATGAATTGTTCTCACTGTTAGGAAGTTTCTCCTTAGTGCCAGGTTGCTTCTCTCCTTTTTCAGTTGCAAGTTGAGGACTATCTGTATTTTTACTTTTAGCCATCCAACTCTGATCCAGAAAGATCAGAAGTGTTGCAAACTCTTTGGGGTTGTGGGGTTTTGTTTTGGTTTTTTTGTTTTGTTTTGTTTCCAAAGCCCCAAACCTCATTTTAAAAGCCAGTTCAGCCACTGCTTCAAATTCTTAACGAGATTTGAGGAAAGACTGGCAAGACAGAGCTGGGCTAGAAACCTAGTCATCCCATCAACCATTTCTTCTAGAAAATCCACCAGGGGTTTCCATTCCAATATTAACACTTTTCACATCTATCCCTGCGTAGGAGTCATTTCAAAGTACTCGGCAGTGCCAAGACAAGCAGCAATCTGCTAAGAGCTTTAAAAGCCAAATTTATGAGGCTTTTATTTTCACCAAGCCAAGCCTCCTAACAGCACCGTAGATTTACTTCTTCCCACCCCCTTCCGATTCCTTCTTTCCTCCTCTCCCATCCCACCCCGCTGTCTTTCTTGACAATGCTTTATTGTCGTATGAAGTTGGGTCTAATTTGACAATCTTGAAGCCTTCCCAAGGCGTTTCAGCCAGCAGCCTCTCCCCTCCATTGTGTGTGTTACGGAAAACATTTCGTGATTAGATTGGGAACCGAGAGCGTATTTGACAAGTCTCAGACAAAGTGGTAAGCGATGGGTATAAAAACTCCCTTTAACCCACCACATTCCTTCGCACCCAAAAATGAACAAGCAAGCGGTGGGAACGAGTGTGGTGGAATTTGGCAGCTGAGCTGCAAGGAAAGAAACCAGGAAGTGTTCCTCCCTAAATTTTCTCAGTATTTATCTGAGAGTGAAGCAGAGTGTTGCGCTTTAGTCTGGCAAGAGTCCGGTCTGTGGGTGAATGGCAAGAAAGAAACATCTGCCCCACCAGTTCATTGTGTTGTTCTTGGTTTCTGGAGCCTGTCATTCATCTAGATTTAGGGACAATGGCTTCTGGATCTGTCTCTGCATGCCAAAGACTCAAGTCTGATGGGCATTTCTTGGTTTACAACAATTCAATTCAATCCTTTATTGCCAATGCACAACATGACAGACGATTTGAAGTTAACAAGTCGTTTTTCACACTTATGACCGTTGCAGCATCCCCGTGGTCACGTGATTGAAATTTGGACGCTTGGCAACTGATTCATATTTATGACGGCTGCAGTGTCCCAGGGTCGCGCGATTCCCCCCTTTGGCGACCCTCTGACAAGCGAAGTCAACTGTGTTGCTAGCTTAACAACTGCGGTGATTCGCTTAACAGCTGCGGCCAGAAAGGTTGCAAACCGGGGCAAAGCTCATTTTAACAGCTGTCTCACTTAGGAACCAGAAATGTTGGGTTCGATTGCAGTCCTAAATCAAGGACTTGTACTGATTTTGTTTGCTTTTTTAGCAAATAATTTTTTTAGGTAAACATTAGCATGAAACTGCAGCCATATCTCAAAACTCAAAAAGAGGATTTTCTTCAGCTGTCCACCCCAGATTGGCAAAAGCATGGCTATGTGGTCAGGAGCATAGAAGCTCATTGTTATAACATCAAGCCACAGGAATGGTCGGAAAGTCATCTGCCAAATGGATATTACTGCAATAAATGTAAAAACAGCTCTATTATCTCCGGGTAGCACGGACGTTCCCTAGCAGGGACTCTACAGAAATCTGCCATCTGCTTATTGGATGCTGTACACAGAATACACACACACACAAAATAAGAGTCGGTAGGGACCTTAGAGGTCTTCTAATCCAACCCCTGCTCGAGCAGGATAATTCAGATAAATGATTGTCCCAATCTCTTTTTGAAAGCCTCCCGTGATGGAGCACCCACAACTTCTGAAGGCAACTCGTTCCACTGATTAATTCTTCTCACTGTCAGGAAATTTCTCCTTAATTCTAAGTTGCTTCTCTCCTTGATGAGTTTCCACCCATTGCTTCTTGTCCTGCCTTCAGGTACTTGGCAGAATAGCTTGACTCCCTCTTCTTTGGGGCAGACCCTCAAATATTGGAAGACTGCTATCATATCACCCCTGGGCCTTCTTTTCATCAAACCAGACATACCCAATTCCAGCAGCCATTTCTTTGTGTGTTTCAGTCTCCAGTCCCCTAATCATCTTCGTTGCTCTTCTCTGCACTCTTTCCATCTTTTTTGTATTGTGGGGGACACAACTGGATGCCGAATTCCCAGTGCAGTCTGACTAAGGCTTCGTAAAGGGGTACTTTATAAAATACCTCTTTCGAACTTCACGGGAACGTGCATGGCCTCCGGTACACAAACCAACAGCCTCTCTGTTCCCCACAATAGGTCTTTTGTTAAAGTGGGGGGGGGGGGGGAAGGCAAAACAGAGTATGTATTTCTTTCCCAGAAATGTCACGCAGACATCCAACTTGCAAAGATCGGGCCGGCGCCAAACGACGGCGATCGCATGAATCTTGCCTCAAGGCAAGCCAGCGCACTTTGGAGCATTAACCACACACCACCAGCCTTCGATAAGCCAATAAACAGCATGTGCGACCGAGACAGAAAGCCAGGGAGGGGAGGCCCAGCCATGGAGAAAAAGCATTTGTGTGTGTGCCCTGCAATGCAGTAAGGATCGGCCCTTCTCTCCGTGCGGAAGCTGTTTTTTCCCTCCTCTGGCAAAGAGCAACAGCCTCTGCTGGCAGACAGCGTCCAAAGCAAGTATTCCCGCTCCCGATTCAGGTTGTGCGCCTGCCAATTTCGGAAGCCAGAGAGCAGCAGTGCGTCTGGTCTGTGACTGCAAGAACGGCAGAGAGAGGCAGCCCTGATCTGATTCACTCTCTTTTATTTATTTTATTTTATGCTTTGGGGGTTTTGTTTTGTTTTTTTCCCATTCCCTGCCAGCACGCTGGAACAGCGGCGGCGTTCCCCATCGAGCCACGGAGCTGTGACAGCGACAACAAAGAAGGCACAAAGCACAGCACTCTCTCCTTCAAGGGGGGGGGGGTTTGTTTGTTTCTACCGGGGGCGCTTCCTCGCTCGCTTTTTAGAAAGGCCAAGAAGGGGTTGCAAACCGGCCAAATTACGGTTGAAACCGGAATGATTAAGCCGGCAAATGTCAGGAGAAGATTCCAGGGGATGCTGGGAGATGCAGGGTGGTGGCTGAGACTCGGCTGCCTGCACACTTATCCGACTACAACTGGTCCTTGTAACGGTTTGTTTAGAGACAGATGGGGGGGGGGGTGCATTCCCATAAAGTTGCAAAGTACCGCTTTGCAGAGACTTACTTAAGGCCACACTTGGTAGTCCTCGACGTAAAATCACAATCGAGCCCAGAGTTCAGGTTTGCTAAGTGAGAAAACCAGTAAGGGGGAGTTTTATGATTTTTGCTGGTGCGTTTGTTAAAAGTGAATCACTTGCAGTTGTTAAATCAGTCACACGGTCGTTAAAGGAAGCTGGCCTCCCCCATTGACTTAAAGGTCGCAAAAAGGGGTCACGCAACCCTGGGACGCTGCGACCGTCGTAAATGCGAGCCGCAGTGTCAAGCGTCTGAACGTAAATCATGCTACCATACGTAAATCATGCTGCAAATGTCGCAAGTATAGGAAATGGCCATAAGTCACTTTTTTCAATGCCGTTGTAACTTTGGTCACTAAGTGAAGTGTCGTAAGTCGAGGACTACCTGGACACGTGATCGAGATTCATTTGGGCAACTGACTCACATTTATGATGGTTTGCAGTGTCCCAGGGTCACGTGATCCATGTTGTGACCTTCTGACATGCAAAGTCAACAGGGAATCCAGATTCACTTAACGACTGTGTGACTCACTTAATAGCTGTAGTGGTTCACTTAAGAACCGTGGCAAAAAAAGGTTGCAAAATGGGGCAAAAGATCACCTAAGAAATGTTTTGCTTAGCAGCAGTCGTTTTGGACCCAATTGCGGTCGTAACTCCAGGCCTGCCAGTATTTATAAAAGAAATACTAAAGGTGGGATAATAAAACAAAAAGAAATCAATTAAATATTAGGGGTTTTTTTTATTGCGGGCTTTTAATCATAAAAACAACCCGTCAAACTTGCGCCCTGCCAAACTTGCAATGCTCCAAGACTTACAAAATCAAGGTAAAACTTGGCAAACACAATTGTTGTGGGCATTTTAACAGTGGATTATCATTATACTGTCTTACCACCTTAGGTCAATAATATATCAGTCCGCACATAAGTGCCACAAACAAGCAAATTGCAGGAGAGTCTATCTGTCTGTCTGTCTGTCTGTCT
>JAEANM010010808.1:0-15601 GCA_017656035.1 Myanophis thanlyinensis
AACTGCGTGTAGGAAGGGGCAGTTTGCACGTGGGTGGTTCCCATTGCAGCCTGCACATGGGTTTTGGCGGGGTCTGGCGGCCATCTTGGGGTCCCTCGTGGCCCGGACCAGGTGGAGGTCGCCATGTTGGAGATCCCTCATGGTCCTACCTGAGGTTAGATCGCCATCTTGGAATGGGTCGGCATCCTCGTCATCATAGGCCGCTTGGTACACTTGGGCGGTTCGCCTTGTTGGTGGGTACGAGGCCTCCACACTCATCACTTCGTCGATGGCTGTGGCTAGGGAGCGATCTAGTCTGCCCACAAGGCGACGCCTGAGTTTGTTGTCAAATAGGCCCCACACGAAGTAGTCCCTTAGGCTGTTGTCTAGCTCAGGGCCGAACTCACAGTCTCCAGCTGGATCCTTAGGGCGGCCAGGTAGTTAAAGATGGATTCCCCGTCCTTTTGTTTTCTGTCGAAGAATTTGAATCTTCTGTACAGAATGGAAGGTTTTGGGGTGAAGTGTTTTTGCAAGCCGTTCTTTAGCTCGGTCCAATCCACTTCATACATCGATTTCAGGGTGGCAATGGATCTGGCCACTTGGTGGATGTGTCGTCCGCAGCAGTTGAGGAATAGTCCCTGCTTTTCCTTGTCTGTGAGGTTAGTTAGGCGATTCCTGATGATAAAAAAATTGAATCGCTCTATGAAGAGGTCCCAGGGCTCAGTCAGCAGGTTGAAAGGCTCGCAGTGCCCTGCGTTTGAGCCTTGGCTGGCTTGAGTGATTGGGGCCGGTGGTGCTGCTGCAGCGGTGGTTGGGTCAACGGTGGCAGGGTTCGCGGTCATCGTGGTCCTCTGTTGTTCGGCTTTTGTGGGTGCTAATCATTTTCTCCAAATCCCACCTTCGTCGCCAGTGTTTTAGCCGAAAACCCGGTCAAAATCGGGTAAGAAAAACTCAGATGCGAGGTCAGTCTAAATGACCATGAGGGGTCCCTTTAATTCCTAGCCACGAATAAAGCTCACGATGAGCTTTCAGCACTGGTCGTAAGTGGAGGAGGAAAGCAAGCCGCGGCTTTTATATTTTGCCGCGGTGTCACTTTCCGCGCTTCCCATTGGCTGGGCAGCTCGTCCAATGGGAAGCATCCCTCTGACAGCCAATCAGCTGTCAGGTCCAAAGTTCTTGTGGGTGGACCGGAGTGAAGACTTCGGTCGCGCCTGCGCAGTACATTACACAGTCCATGATAAAAAGAAAATTAAAGTTTATATTTGCAGTCATTGGACAGGAAAGGATTGCTAGAGAGTAGATGACCACACAATAGGAAATACTTATTGAAAAGAATATGCTAGCACTGGTTGTTTGCCTAGTATGTTCATGACTCCCAACCATAATTGTGCTTGGCAAACAGTCAACACTAAAGGATTTCTTTGATACGTATGCCCTATTGTCTGCTTGCTTGCTTTAATGCCTTCCTCTCCAATTTCTCTCTCTGAGAAAGGATGGTGGAAAGAAAAAAATGGATCAGGCATAGGAGATATTGCCTAAACTGTTTGTTTAGACAATCTCTGTGTTGTGAGTAAAATGTGGGGAGGGGGGACAGGCACAGAACTATGTGTACTAATTGACATGTGACTGACAGAGATGCTACAAAAGTCATAACTATGAACCTTGATTGCAAAATTATTTTTTTAGCCATACTGTAACTTTAAAGGGTTGCTGTCTGAGGCAATCATTAAATGAAGTCTACCTGCATTATGATTCTGCAATGGTTTCTCTCTCCTTTCAAATTACATCCCTTGTAGTACTGTAAATATTCAAAATTAATTGTTCATCAGTATACTGTATGTATGAATGTCCTATCAGTGGCAATCATTCTGAGTTCATAAGCTTCAGTACTTCAGAATTTTCTTATTCCAGAACTCCTTAACAACTCAGGAAAAGTTATTTTCAACCCATTTAAATGCCTCCAGTTGCTACAATATCTTGAGGTATATGCAAGATATGAGTGCCATTTTTAGCCAGTTATGAATCCATCTGGTAGTGATGCTGTCTGTGCCATATTTTTGTAATTTACTAAGAAGTAAATTGTGGTTTACTTTGTCAAATACCTTACTAAAATCCAAGTATACTGTCCACAGCATTTCAGTGATCTGCTAATTTAGTCAATTTGTCAAAGAAAGAAATAAGATTTGTTTGGCAGTATCTGTTTTGACAAACCCATGGTATGTGGCTGGGTATATTTTGCTTGCTTCTAGGTATTTGCAAGTCTGTTGCTTGATTATCTTTTCCAGCATCATCCCAGGTACTGATGTCTGGATGATTGCTCTGTATTTTCCTGGATCACATAGGCTCTTTATCAGTCCTCCAGTCTGTTACTTCATTGATCTTTAAAAGATGGGGTTCAATAGTTCTGAGCATGTCTACCAGCTCCTTCAGAACACTGGGCTGTAATTCATCTGCTTTTGGTAATTTGAACTCATCTAGGGTAGACAAGTGTTCTCGTACCATTTTTTTGCCTGTTTTAATTTGTATTCCTAATCTCTCTTTTACAGTGCTATTTTTGATAGATTGTATTATTTTTTTCCTTTTGTGTGAACCAGATGAATAAATAGTGGAAAGAAAGAACTGGGGAGATTTAAGAACAGTACCAGAAATTTCTGGCTTTCATGGAAAACCTTAATTCAAATAGTATACACTGTTTTTTATTTAAAAGAAAGGACAGTTCCTATAGAAAACTTGTGACATGAAGATTATCAGAATATTCAATGTTTATCAGATGCATCATTTGAGTCATAAAGATTGAGTCACTCCATCTTTTTCCAATACATCAGAAAATCCCTGTAAGCATTTCAAGTGTTTAACTATTCTCATTGATCCAGTGGTGTTCCAGTATTGCAGAATGTTGCATGGCAATGTAATGTTAGGATAAAATTTCATCCCATTCCTTATGATAGCAACTAATTTCCAAATAAATTAGTTGATTTATTTTCTCTCCTTAAACCATTGCCATACATTGAAGATAAGATACATAAATACAATTTTGAACAAAATACACTGCAGTATATTTTCAAAGATGAGCAATAGTGAATAAGAGTTTGAAGGGGCTTTTTTATATCAGAGATATATGAGAGTAGAACAGAATTCTGTATCCTATGAAAATGGTACATGTCTGAAGAAAGGAGTATTATGACCAGCTTTCTTTTTTTAATGCAGCTCAATTCAACAAGAATGCTCAGGTGTCATTTCCATGTGTTATTCTCAGACTTAATTATCAGTTTTATACGCTGTACTTGCTAAAAAAAAAGGAAGTTTTCTTAATGAAAATCCATGTGCTATTGTCAGCAGTTTATGCCCATTAGGGAGGTAGCATGCTGAGAGTAAATTGGGAATAAATTGATAATTTTCTATCCTATCAGTAATTACCCAGTTTACCACTTTAGTGGTTCCTTGTAAATATATTTTTGCAACAACAGCAGTGTGTAATTGATAAAATTCAGCATATTAGTTCCATAAATAAAATGTAAATATGGTAGATACAATAAAATATTTGCTTTGCTTCAGCACATCCACTCTGTTGTTTGTGCCTCAGCTTAAACTTTGCCAATTAGCTCAAATAACTGAGTGATCACTCAAAGGATTAAAGAATAATAAGGAAGAAGCTCAGATTTACATGGCAAGAAGATTAGTTAAGTAGGCTAGGCTAGGTTTACCTAATGACAAAACAAGATTGTTAGAATTCCATACTAAAAGGCTACAGAAGAGAAGATGCTGCAAGAGGAATTTAAAAAATAATAAGAATTGAGCTGTTGATAAAGATGTGTGATTAGAGATTTTTTCTAGATAGAGCATGGTACGTTTCTTTGCATTTGTTTTATTCTGCAAAGTTGTCTTCTAATACCTCCAAAACAATTCCAATATAAATTATTTCAAGAACAAAAACAGTTTTATGCATTTTTAAGAAAAACAAAATGATAAATCAGTATCACAAGCAATAGTCAATATAGTATGAGCCATAAAAGAATTGCCAATTTCTAAGAAAGAAAATAAATTTAATATATTTTTAAAAATTAACTGAAAATAAGATAACTAATTTAGTTTACTTTATTGTTATTATACCTCGTACAATTAAATTAAATGCTATTTTCAGTATACATTATAACCACAAAATAAAATACAGACACACATCCTTCATATTCTATACAATTGAAAACCTCTGATGTTGCATTAATATTGCACTATACAGAAGGAATTCAGAACAGTTACTGCTCTGGGAGAGAAGCTGTTTTTCAGCCTATTTGTCTTTGTTTTTATTGTCCTATACCATCTGCCAGATGGTAATAGTTCAAAAAAAAAAGGTGCCAGGATGAGATGGATCATTAAGGATGTTTTGAACTTTGTTAAGGAAGCGGGAGCTATAGAGAAGAGCTATAGAGCTATAGAGAAAATAGGGAAGAGGGAACCAATGATCCTCTGGGCAATGAACTAAAACTGAAACTTCTCCTCTGCTTGTGTTTTCTTCTCTCTATGACGTTGAAAGAGCTTTTGGTATTGTATATTTACTTCATGTTATATTATATATAAAGAGAAGTTATTGGATCTTGCTGAGTTCAATTACTTGTGTGTGCTTCTGAATGTGATTGCTGCTGCAAACTCTGACAGGAGTGCCATCCTATCTATCACTGTGCAATTGACAAACAATACACAGGTGCAGTAAATTAAAATATTCTCTATGGTGCAACTGTCACCAACAGTTTTTCATTTAGTTGTTGTTTCCTGAGAAGTCTCAGATAGTATAATCTCTGCTAGGCCCTTTTGACCAGTGCTGCAATATGAGCACCCTAGGTCAGGTCCTCTTTTATGATAATACCCAGAAACTTAAAACTGGCACTTACTCCACTTGGTCTTCATTGATAAGCAAGGGCTGGAGTCTGATCTATTCCTTTTATAGTCCACTATAAGCTCCTTGGTCCTATTTTGTTAAGGATCAAGTTATTGCCTCCACACCACAAAAGCAACCAATCCATCTCATCTCGATAGGCTGATTCATCCTCCCCAGAGATGAGTCCCACTATTGTTGTATAATCTGCAAACTTAATAATAGCATTACTGGCATGAGTGGGAATGCATTCATGCACATAAAGAGTATAGAGCAAGGGACTCAACATGCAACTCTGTGGCGTACTAATGTTAAGAGTAAGAGATACGATTATTAGTCTGACCCTTTGAGAGCAGCCAGACAGGAAATCCATAATCAAAGGCAGATTGAATAAGAAAACCCAAGATCCATAAGTTTAGACACTAGTTTTTGTGGAAGAATTGTGTTAAATGCAGAGCTAAAATCTACAAAAAGCATCCTTACATAGCCACCCCCCATTCCAAATGAATTAGAACAGTATGAAGTGTGATGGCTATGGTATCTTCTGTATGCAAATTGGTGTTTATCAAATATATGCAGAAGAACAGAAATGATGTGCTGGCAGACCAGTTTCTCAAAGCACTTCATAATAGGAGTGAGTGCCACTGGTCTGTAATCATTGAGATTATTGATAGGAAACTGGCAGTGAAACAATGGTGGAAGCCTTCAAACATAATGAAATAGTGAACTGGGATAAAGACCGATTGAAGATCCTTCTAAAGACCCCAGCCAACTGATCAGCACAGTCTTTAAACATTCGGACAGAAATACCATCAGGACTGGCAGCCATTCTAGGGACCACAGCTCTCAAAATGCTCCTTACCTCCTGTACCTCCACAATGAGGTGGGGGCTACAATGGGCTGGTGCCTGTATTTTAGCTGTTGTCTTCATTTCAAACTGAGCAAAGAAATGATTCAGCTCCAACAAAGCATCCCCCTCAACAGGGATTATATTGGTCAGTTGATTGTTGGTGATTTGTTGAATCCCTTGCCACACCTGTCTCATGTCATTACTATAAAAATTATCCTCAATCTTCCTCTTACAATTAGTCTTGGCCTTCTGAATACCTTTCTTCAGACTAGCTCTAGCAGCACTGTATCTTGCTCCATCACCAGACCTAAAGGCCTTGGTCCTTTCATGCATGCAGGGTTCAATGAAGGAGAAAACCCAAACACACACAGAATCATCCACATTATACACTGAAAGAAAGAGCCCCCAGCCCCAGCAGCCATGTGCACCGCCATTTTGTGGACTAACAAAACTAACAGAAAAATTAAAATTCCTTCCCATAAGATCTTCATTTAAGTCAATCAGCAATTACTCTGTAAAGCTAGGCAGTGGAAGAAATGGGTGAATTTCAAAATATTCTTTAACATGAAATTGGAGAAAGGAACCTGCTCATTCCAGCACCAGAGAATTACATATGCAGAAGCAAAATAACATTAAAGCTAGTATTATGAGGCAGTTTGCCTATTTTCTCCACAGATCTTCCTAATTTTTATAGGTGAGCAGAAATTTAAAAGAAAAATAATTGTGGAGATATCCCAAGACAGGATATCTGACAGATTGCATATGTCTCATTTGTAAATACAGTAAATACAGCAGACAGAAAGTGGGACCCAACAATATTAAACAAACAGGAACATGTGTTTCTTTTTAAAGGTTTTGGGTCTGTATGATCTGCATATTTTCTAAAGCCAGTACATTAATATAGGCCAGGTTTGAATTTCAGATGAAATCAGTGTTCACTCTGTCCAGAACACTTCAACAAAAATAGCATCTCAGTTCTTACTATTTATCTATTATTGGAAGTATTAACTAACATTACTTATCCTAAATAAGTTTTACAATGTTGATGTGTTTATTCTGACATCCTATCATACAGTAGGCAAAATGGGATTGACTTTCCTGGCATGGAATTCACTGCCATATTCCCTGGCATCTCTCCTTGTCCATTCATTTCTAATTGATTATCTTATTTGAAAAAAAAACATGATAATGAATCATAGAAAACTCTTAGTAAGTTATAAAAATGTGGGATAGAGAGCATCATAACCAGATGGATTTATAACTGGCTAACAAACATATTGTAGTGACTAGAACTGGATACAACATTCCAAATGTGGCCTCCATAATGAAGTATGAGTCCACTAATTGATCTACTAATTGGTCCACTAATGGGAGAAGATGGCAAGGAAGTGACAAGCAGCAGGAAATAAGCATAGCTGCTTAATTCGTTCTTTGCATCTGTTTTCACACAAAAGGAAAAAATAACACAACCTAACAAAAACAGAACTGTAGAAGATGGGTTAGAAATGCAAGTCAAAATGGACAAGAAAATGGCAAGATGACACCTTGCCACCCTAGATGAGTTCAAATCACCAGTGGCAAGTGGATTACATCTCACAGTTCTGAAGGAATGACAGATATATAACCATAAGCCAACATGGGTTTGTCAAAAACAGATCATGCCAAACAAATCATATTTCAATATCTTCATAAACAATTTAGATGATGGAATAGAAGGAGAACTCACCAAATTTTCAGATGACACCAAGCTAGCAGGAAAGCCAACACCTCAGAACATATGCTCAAGATCCAGATGGATCTTGACAGACGTGAACACTGGGCCATATCTAACAAAATGAAATTCAATTGTGAGAAGAGTAACATTTATACATTTAAGCAAGAAAAGTAAATGTACAGGTATAGAATAGGTGGCTCAATAGCAATAATTGCAAGAGGAATATTGGAGTTCTAGTGGACAATCACTTAAATATGATCCAGTGGTGCATTGCAGCCACCAAAAAAGCCAATGAAATCCTAGGTTGCATCAACAGAGGGATAGAATCAAGATCACATGAAGTGTTAGTACCACTTTATTAAGACCTGGGTAAGACCATACTTGGAATATTGCATCCAGTTTTCATTGCCACAACATTAAACAATATTGAGATTCTGGAAAGAGTACAGAGAAAAGCAACAAAGAAGGGGTCAACCTATTTTCCAAAGCACAAAAAGACAGCCCAAAAAGCTGGAAAAGATTAAAACTAATCAAGGAGAGAAGCAATCTAGAAATAAGGATAAATTGCCTTACAATAAGAATAATTAACAAGTGGAATGGGTTGCCTTCAGAAGTTGTGGGAGCTCCACCACTTCATCACTCCATCATGGTTTTTAAGAAGAGATTGGACATCCATTTGTCCAGAATGGTATAGTGTTTCCTGTTGATAATGCATGCCACCAAGTTATTGTCAATTTTAACCCACTTCATAACTAGATTTTCTTCATTATTAGCACATCCCTAATTGGATTCTTTGGCTCTTCCAACAGTGCACCCAATCCCTACTGTAATTCTCTACCTTGTTGCTGGTCATCCTCTTTTTGTCCCATTGTCTTTCTCAGAATTAGAGCTTCCTCCCAAGAACTAGGTCTTTGTATAATGTGTCCTAAGTTCAATGATCCAATTGTCTGTTTTCTTAACTGTCTATTGCATCTTCTCCAACAGCTAAGTTCAGTTGCATCAATACTCATCTTGTCTTGCTTCTTTAAAGTTCAACTTTCAGTTACTATAACATTCCTAGGAAAAACCATGACTTGCACAATTCTGGTCTTTGTAGGTATAGACACATCACAACATTTGAATAACTTTTCCAAGGTATTTATGGCTGTTCTATTAAGTACTAATCTGTGGGGAATTTCTGGACTGCTAAACTGTTCCTTTACTTTAGATGGCTAATCTTAGAAGGCAGAAGCTAACCACCACTTTGATGTATTAATTATCAGTTCTAAGGTTATTGTCATTAGTTTTAATTTTAGTCCCATTTATTTCATAGTGCTACTTGATTTTATTACTAGTGTTTTTTATAAATCCTTTGCTTTTTCATCTATCAGAGTGGTGTGGTGTCGTCAGAATAGCACAGGTTACACTATTAATGTAAACTCATGCTTTTCTTTCAGTCCACATCCCTTAATACATATTCAGGATATAAGCTGAATAAATAAGAGGAAATGCAGTCTTGTGCCTCTCCTCTGTTTTCACCACGTTCTGTTCATAATGTGATCTACTGAATTGTATATATAAGTTTCTCATGAAGACAAAGAGATTTTATTCTTGTTTCCCATTTTCCAGGTATAGCTTAATGAGGATGTTGTAATCAAAACCTTCTGATAGTCAATGAAACATATTGATATTTGATATTTTTGGCTTTCTAAATTATCCAGTATGCATTAGCAATAGCATTTTTTGATCCTTGGCTTTTTCTAAAACAGCTGGCATTTCTTTTTCCATGAAGAGTGTATCATTCTTTTGACAATTATTAACAGGAATGAACCAGGCAATTAGATCTAATCCACACCAGTGCCAGTTTGTCCTTTGATGAAAGCAGAATTCTAATTCCAATTTACTCATTTAAGTCACTCCTTCCAGTTCATGGAATAACATGAACTCTTTTTCTTTTCTGGAATGTAGTTATAAGCTTTTCTTTTTCTCAAGGATTTTTCATCTTTGTTAAGGTCTGTGAGGAAAAAGTGCCAAACTTGTCTTATTAAAAGTTGCAGATTTTCTTGGAATTCTTCCTTCAATTATGTTGGGAGGGTTTAAACCAACATAATAAAAATTTAAACTAACATAATAAAAATTGGTGTCAGGTTCATATTCCAAGATTACAATTGACTCCTCTGCATTGTCAGTTACTTGTGAAATTGCCTCAGAAGTTTGGTAACTTTCTACACATCTGCATCATTTAAGTAGTTTGAATAGTTTTTTTTAACATCCTTGGAGCATAATTGATCTATGAACTGATGGATTTTATTTAAAGATTTTTCAAATACTCCTCCATCTTCTTAATTACGTACTTAGTCAAAGAGTACTTTTTTGTAAGTCACTTAAAAATTACTGGCCAATCAGGAATCATAAAAATCAGAAAGTTTTAGCCACCCACAGCAAAGCAGATCAAGCTACAAATTAATAAAAATAATAAATTAGAACCACAACTTTCTACCCTTATATTTCTCCATCAGCTTTTCTTTTTAAAAAAAATAGTCCACACTTCCTTATTTTAGCTTGTCTCACCAAGATATCAGCTCCACCCTCTCAGAAAGTTGTTGGATTAGTCAAATAAAGAGTTGACCTCAAAATCTGCCTCCATTTCTTCAATCACTCACTATTCTATACTGGTGATGAAGGTGAGATCAGAAGAAAATTAAACAAAAGTGCTTATCTTGAACCCAGCCAGAGGGGAGAAGAAGGACCACTGCAACCATATCTCATTGACTATCTAACACAGTCATCATCACATATAGTTAAAAGGGAAAGGGAAGATATTCACAAATTAGATCTATCACAGGCATACCAACAGTTACCAGTGGACAAAGCCACTGCAGAAAACCAAACTATTGTAACCCACTGGAAGGCTTTCAAATGTAAAAGGCTACAATTTGGCATGAGTGTAGCACCAGGGCTATTTCAAAGCTTCATGGAATGCCTGGTGCAGGACATCCCAGGAGCAATACCCTATTTTGACAATGTGTTTATATCAGCCAACAAAAACAGGGAACTACTATACCACCTAAAACTAGTACTAAGTAGATTCCAGGAAATTGGCCTAAAAGTTAAGCAGGAGAAATGTCAGATAGCGGTGCCCCAAGTCTAGTTTTTGGGCTACTTAATAGATGGCTCAGGAATACATCCCAGTAAAGACAAAGTTAGAGCCATACAAGAAGCCCCCACCCCGTAACCAAACAGAGCTCCAGGCATTCCTGGGGCTGCTAATTTTTATAGTATGTTCCTGCTACAGAAAGCAACAGTGGCAGAACCCTTACACCACCTGCTAGATAAGAAAGCTAGATGGACATGGAACAAGAAGGAAACCACTCCATTTGCAGCTATTAAAAAACATTTATCTTCTTACAGCATTTTAACACAGTATTTGGAGATGCTTCCAGTCATCCTCACCTGCAGTACCTCCCCTTTTGGCATCAGGGCTGTTCTCAGCCACCGACTGACCAATGGGATCGAGGTGCCAATCACATTCTAGTCAAGAACACTGTTGGTGGCCAAACGCAACTACAGCCAGCTAAATAAGGAGGCACTGTCTGCCTATGACTACAGACTAATCCACTAACCAGGCAAGTCTCTGGGCCACATAGATGCACTCAGCCAGTGCCACTGAGTTTGAAAGAGGTGGCCCAAGGGACCAGTCAGCAAGGTTTTTCAACCGTTTTACACTTGGCAACATGAGCTCTCAGCTCAAAAGGGTTATCTGCTCTGGGGGATTTTACCATTTAAATTAAGGAAACCAATTTTAGAAATTCTCCATGAAGGTCATCCAGGGATAGTGAGGATGAAAGCATTAGTGAGAAGTTACATGTGGTGGCCAAACATGGATAGCAAACATTGATAACTGAGTGGGTAGCCATATGCCAACAATGCCAGGAGTCTAGATCAGCATCTCCAGTAGTCCCGGTGCAGGAATGGGAGACACCAAGAGCACCCTGGTCAAGGGTGCACATAGATTTTGGGAGGCCATTCCACAGGCAAACATTTATGGTAATAATGGACTTATGCTCAAAATGGTTAGAAATCAAATTAATGTCCTCCACAACAGCTGAAGCAGTCATCAAGGTATTAAGGGGGCTATTCACAACTTATGGCCTACTGGACATTGTAGTCTCAGACAATGGTCCCCAATTCACAGCCATCCAGTTTGAAATCTTCCTAGCCAAACAGGGAATCTGCCACACCTTGGTTGCATCATTCCACCCCGCCACCAATGGCCAGTTAAAGAGAACACTGTGATCAACCAATGAAGCACTCCCCAGAGTGGGCCCAGGAAACTGGCAAGCAAGAATAGATAAACTCTTGCTAATATAACATATAACCCCTAGCACCACCACAGGTAGAAGCCCCTCAGAGCAATTAATGGGATGCAGACTTAGGACAGAACTAGATTTCCTACACCCCAATTACACAGCAGAAATACCCACTGACTCAACAAGCAAAATCAGAATATTTAATATCAGAGATAGGGTATAGGCCCATAATTAAGGGGGGCAGCTCCCTGGGTTCCGGCTAACATAGTAACCATCACAAACTCCCACTCATATAGAGTAGAACTAGAAGACAGCTGGCTATGAAGAAGACACATCGATCAACTCCGAGGCCAATTAGTCACATCCATATACTACCGGGGGGTGGGTGGAGTTTTCTGGGTGATGACTAAGGTAGATAAGGTAGTAACTATCACAGGCCTCCACTCATATACTGTAGAATAGAACTAGAGGACATCCGGCTATGGAGAAGACACATCGACCAACTCTGAGGCCGATTAGTCATATCCATGTACCGACAAACAGAACTAACCCAAAATAGTAAAAACCCCAAAATCCTACCAATAGCAGATACAAACCCAAACAGTCAATGGCTAAATGCACCTGGAGAACTGGGAGTCCAGTGCAGAATCAGCAGTGAGTTGATTCCAGACAAAGTGACCATGCCCAGAGCAGAGCTCCAGCAGTTTCCATCAGTCAAACAGGGAGTGGCAGCAGACCTGACTGACTGGGCCACCACTTCTAATCCAACTGAACTGTGCAGGTCGGAGCAAACTCAACAATGCCTAGCATACCTGGATGATTACATTAGTTAACCAACTCTGGATTGGCCAATGCCCCTTTCTGGGTGGGGAGGGGTGTTGAATACTTAACTAGAGGAGTGACACTGAGAAAGATAGGCTTCACTCATGTCTACTATTTAGGTGGGAAAAACAGTTGAATATGATTGATTGAACCATCTGACAGCTTGCCTATAAAAGTACATGCTGTCAGACAGAAAGTTAGCTGGGTTCAGTTCTTGCTAGTTGAATAAAGAGCTGAAGTTGAAGGTCTGCCTGTCTCTTCAATCACCCACTATTCTACAGTCTTTAAAAACAATTAAGAAATGAAAGGCATAACTTACTGTCCATTTGAAAAATAAATTCGAAAATGGTTGCTTCTTCAACAAATTGATTGCAGCCCCACCCTCCGATGTTGGCATGCTACTTCTATGCATAACTCCTGAAACTACTAGCAGACCAATTCAGTGCTGGGATTCAAATAATTTAATAAGCGGTTCTCTGCCCTAATGACCAGCTGGGTGGGTGTGGTTGGGTGGGCATGACCAGGGGGCATAAAAGCATTTAGCCTCCTGCAACACTCTGCCACTCAAAATGGGGCACAGGGATTAATTACGAAATGTGGGCTTTGCTTTGTGACATCCAGATCCAGTGTGAACTCCATAGAAAATACACTTTTGTTTGGTTATGAAGAAATATCCCCAAAGTCAGATGTACACTAAATGTAGACTGACTTTTAGCTACATGTCTTCCCAGCAAACAGAAAATTTTGAAACTCCAGATAAAGAGGATTCATTTTAGGATGAGTAACCATAGTTTGCATGTTGGAGGTTCTAAAGGAATGCTGGGAAACTCTGCATTTTAAAGAGCATTTGAGGGAGGGGTGCAGAATAGCCCTTCTCTGCCTGAGGCTGTAGAGACCCGGCACCAACCAAAACACTGTTTGTGAAATAACTGATCAATACTGACAGGGTAAGCCACAAGCGTATGAAAATAAGAGCAAACTTCACTCCCTTCTAGTACTGATGATGTTACCTCGTTTGGTAATGAAACATCTGCAAGAAAACCATCAAGCTCAGAGAACACCAAGGACCCCACAGTTCAACCCTGAGCTACAAATATTATCTTCTATCGCTAAACACTTTTTGTTTAGAGGGACTCAGAGCCTGCCTTATATGAGATTGCTTCCAGTGGATTTCATTCTAAATTTTGATATGATTTCTGTAAATAAGGAATGTAGAATTATAATGGCTGTATATTCTTCATACATCAAAAAATACAAAGCTAAGGGATAAACAAATGAAAAACAGATTTGAAAAAACAAAAGGCACAGGAAAGAAAAAGAGTGAAAATATAAGAAAGAAAGAAGAAAAGAAGGAAAACCAAAAATGAATGACTTCCAATTTTCTTTAGTACAGATATAAGTACAAAATATATCAAACTCTTACTCTAAGATTAACATTTGTCTACATTATTTCCATAATCCCGTATCTAATCATTAAAGCCAATTAATAATAAACCATTAAACCAGCAAATTTAATGATTTTATATTGGTTTTTAATGTTGTTATTGTATTTTTTATCGGCTGTAAACCGCCCCGAGTCCTTGCGGAGATGGGGCGGTATATAAATATGACTAATAAAAGCCCAGATAAACTTTTAATTTCAGTTTCTCACAAAAAGCCCAGTAATGGTTCATATCACTTTAATCACTATTTGTTAAAGAAACCATAACTTATTTATTTAATTGCACCAAACTCTAAATAAAGCAGGAATGGAATGTAGCCCCATGCTTCTCAGCTTTGGCAACTTTAAGGTGCATGGTCTTCAAATTCCCAGAATTCCTCAGGCAGCATGAAGTTTGCCCATTTTAAACTTGCCAAGACTGAAAAACGTTGATCTATAGATAGGGATTTTTCCATTCCTCTTTTTCTTGTTCCTACTTACTTATAAGCAATCATAATGCAAAATCCTCATTCCCAATTCATCCCATAGTAATGATAATGCACTATTTTCCTGCAGCTCTCTGACAGCCAAAACACCCCCACACCTCTTTTTCAGCCTGGAAAGCCTCCCAGCACTTCCCTGAAAGTGAAAACAGACCTGTTTTGGACCTGCTAAGCCTCCCAGTGTTGTATCCCCGATTGACCCAGACCGTTAAAAGACGAAGCCGAGGCGAGGTCGAGTTAACAGCTTTATTTCCGGCATGGATAGACCATGTGGATCTATCCGGCCGTTGGAATAAAGAAGATCCAGTGGAGATCGAAGATCCCGAAGGCAAGAGAGCGAGAAAGCGGCAAGCCGCGGCTTTTTATAATTGCCGCGGCTTCAGAATCCGGGGCCTCCCATTGGCTGCCGCGACAGCCAATGGGATTTGCCCCACCGGCTGGAACGCGGTGAGTGAGAGCGCATGTGCGATACGCTACACCCCTCCCCTCCTGAACGGATGGTTCGGGAATGTCCTAGCGTGCATGCGTAAACGTTTAGGTAAGTTGGGTGGCGCCTTTCTCTTGTCGAACGGCGCAGGCTCACTTCATTTGGGCTGCTGCTGCTGGCCGGAGTGGATGTGTTGGGGACCTCTTCGGTTCCTGGCTCTGGCCACGGCGGTGAAGATGGTTGCGGCCTTGCCGCCTGCAGCTGCGGGGCCTCGGTGGCTGGTCTGTCTACAGGAGGGGCCGACGGTAAGTGGTGCGCCGGTTCCTCTGTCGTTTCAGGGTGTAGGTTGGCTTCGGGTTCTTCTTCGTCCGGGCTGTTTCTTTTCGTTGGGGGTCCGCGAAGCTGGTCTATGTGTCTTCGCCAGGTGCGTCCGTCTTTTAATTTAATTTCATACGATTTGGGCCCGGTCGACTTGTTTATTGTCCCAGGAAGCCATTTGGGGAGGACTGTGTAATTTCTAGCCAGTACCCCCTCCCCCTTTTGGAAAGTTCGTATGCCCCGGGGTGGGAAGTCAGGGTTTATGGGGAGGTTATCCAGGTGGACCCGGCTGAGTGGGGTTTTTATTTTTCTCCCCATTAGCAGCTCGGCCAGGCTCCGGTTGGTGGTTGGTGAGGGGGTGGAGTGTTGGGCAAGGAGGAATGTGTTTATTTTCTGTTGTAGGGTTCCT
>JAEANM010010809.1:0-15601 GCA_017656035.1 Myanophis thanlyinensis
AAAAAAAGGTAGAATCTGGTACATTTAAAGTTGATTTAAAAAAACCACAATAAATTGTATAAAAAGGTTGCTTGAATCACAATGAAACAAATTTTATTTAGCTTGACCCAGTGGTGAAATTCAGCAGGATCGCACCACATCACCCAAACCGGTAGTAGAGATTTGAAATTAGCCCTGCCCACCTGCCCCTGTCCTTCCTTATACGAGCTTCGTTTTTTTCTTATTTATCTGAATCAGCTGTTTGGAGCGTCTACGGAGCCTTCCTGATGATCCCCGTTGCCTCTGGTGCCTCTAAAAGCAGTTTAAAGAGCCGTGCTGCAGAGCATTTGGTGTGCATGTGCGCAAACCAGTAGCAAAACCGGTCAGATTCCATACCTGGCTTGACCCCCACCCACCCCAAAAAAGTCTAGAAGAACCAGAGGGAAGTAATAAGAGAAACAATTCTGTAAGCCTAGAACTCTAAAATGAAAGCAGAGACATGTTGATTTGGGACACTTTAATATTTTTAAAATTTGACAGGCCATATCATTCTACATGAGAATATCATAATGAGATGTGCTAGATGACTTGCTCTTTCATAGGGAAATCAACATAACCAAAGTCATTGATAGTTCTAATTCCAAGTGGGATAAAAAAGGAGGTGGAGATTTCTGGAAACGAGGGATTTTCTTAAATGTTTATGTATGCAAGGTGCTGTGAAAAATTGCTGGGCTGAAGAAAGGGAAAGAATGTTTTAAGTAAAATAAATTAAAGCAGCTGAAATTAAAATAAAAGCAACTGAGTAGGCAATTTGTACTGACCGGTTAAATACTAAATGTTTTTAACATGTGAATCCACTTTAAGCACTCTGACTCCATTGTAAGTAAAAGATTAGATCATGATTGGCTTTTCATAAGGGATAGCTTCCTCCCTCTTTTTTCAGGAACAGGGAACAAGCCAATCCAGAAGTCATTTACTCCCATAAGTCGCAGCCAATGCAAAGGGATGCTAGGAATTGTGGCTCTCCTAATGTTGTGAATTACACATTCTAATTTACACCTGGTGCTGATAATCATCAAGAAGGCCCCTACTTCCCATTCCTTACTTTAACAAAAGCAAGGGTCAGGATTGTTCACTAAATTTCCAAGAAAATCCTCAAACTGTTATAGACATTTAAACATATTTTAACAGGCAACAGATTTCAAATTAAACACAGCATTACATTTGGTGGAAGAACTCCTATGCGCAACATCAGATGCCAAGCAAGTGAGCTTTAAAGAAAGTATCTACAGTATATACTTTAAATAACAGTAAAACAACAGTGAGCATTGATGTTGATGTTGCTAGTGTATATAAACAAACATCACTGGGGCATCATCGTAAGCCAATGTTTGATGTAGGTCAAACATGATCAGTCAAAATTGTGGCCAGTGCCCCCCCGAATTTAACTTGCAGATTTATCCAACGTGTTCCATTGAGCTCCATAACAGTCCAACTTCAGGTAGATGAAAAAAAAAGGCAACGCCACAGTGTGAACAAAACTGTTATTTCTCTGTGGAAAAAGCCCTTTTCATCAACGGTGGAGGTGTTTTTCCTACATCAAACATCATTTCCAAGGGAGGGTTATTGAGGCAGCACCAATCAGGGATACGTCCTGTCTGGTTGTAATATTCCTTTGAAACTGAACGACTCCCAAGAATGTCCTGAAGGGCTCCAAAAATGGCTCCTGTAACACAGAATAAGGCACAGAGTTTAAAACATGGAGAAGCAAATAAAATGGCAAGAGGGAAAAGTGCAATTGAATTTTTTATTTTTCTGTATTTTTATTAGCCCAACTAGATCTTAACTGTTTTTCCCTAGCCAATCCTGACTGAGAATTTTTCATCGCATTCAAAAGATATAATAATCAATTCCCACAACAGAGATTCTGAGAAGCTGAATACCAATCAGAAATTAAACAGGGCTATAAAAAAATAAATATCAAGACCAAATATCTTTATAGTCTCAGCAACCTGTTTCTTCCCTCAGTCACGGAATGGTTGCTAACCCTGGGTACTATACCTTCTCAGGCCCTTTGTGAGGAATGAGGAGCGAGGAAAAGATAATAAAACGTATAAAATATATTGTGCATCACAGCCCCTGTACCCAAGCTTTCCAGTCTCTCCTAGGAGTGGTGATGCAAAAGGTGTATACAGTGTGCAGGCCCACCTAATTCCCACTCCGGTTCCCAGCTTTTTCAGACTCACCTCCTAACCATGCCACACAGTTCGGCTTGGCCGGTGGCATGTGTACTCGGAAGGTCTTTGAGGCCAGGATCTCCTTGTACTTGGGCTTCTCCACCAGGTACCGTATTTCAGCCATTAATCTGTGCAAGAATCCTGGTAACAGAGCTGTACCCCCAATCACTATCAAGTTTTCAGCCAGTTGCTTCCTAGTATCTATGGGGCACTGATAGAGGAGAAGAAAAAGAAAAAACATTTCAGTTAGGCAAAGTAACAAAATAACAGTATAACAGAACAACAGAGTTGGAAGGTACCTTGGAGGTCTTCTAGTCCAACCCCCTGCTTAAGCAGGGAATCCTATACCAGGGGTGTCAAACTTGATTTCATTGAGGGCTGCATCAGGGTTGTGTTTGACCTCGGGGGCTGCGTGGGCGTAGCCAAGGTGGGCATGGCCAGCTTGATGTCACTCATCAGGCGTGGACCATCAGGGCTCTGTTTTCGCTGGCAGAGGGCTGCAGGAGGCTGTCGCATCCAAAATGGAGCCTGGGCAGGCTGCACATGGCCCTTCCAAGCTCTATTTTCGTTGTCAGAGGCACTTCAGTCTGGTCCTTCACTGTTTCCAGGGTGGGCCCGCAGGCCAGATCTAAGCACTCCCCAGGCTGGATCCGGCCCCCAGGCCTTGAGTTTGACACCCCTGTCCTATACCATTTCAGACAAATGGTTGTCCAATCTGTTCTTAAAAATCTCAAATCTCATTCCCAACTTCTGGAGGCAAGTCGTTCCACTAACTGATTGTTCTATCAGGAAAATTAAGCATGATCAAATATACAGCCAACTGGGAAGGCAGATGGCTTAAAAAAACAACAACTATACTTGGCTTCCTACTTTAACTGCCTAATTTCCTGTGAGATCGCCTTTATCTACCAAGGCTTCTGACACGTTCTGTATTAAGAAAGCATAGTATAGTATAGCTAATCTAGCCACAAGGGTTGCAAGCCAGTGACTTCTGTGCCGGTCCTTCAAGCCTGGATAAATAGAGAGGGTTGCGTCAGGAAGGACATCTGGCATAAAAACTTGCCAAATTTAAACATGTGACTCATCAGTGGGAATTCCACACCGGATCGATCGAGGCCCAGGTTGTTAGGTAGAAACATTTGATGCGCTGTGGCAACCCCTTACAGGAACAGCCCAAAGACGAAGAAGAAGTATAGTATAGCTGAATATAGCTGCTGTTGTGTGGGTGTGAGTTAGCAAGAGACACAAAAAGGGGAGAGGAAGTTGATTCTACCCTTGAAATGCCAGAGGTACTGTGATGAGGACCAATGTAATTGACCTGGCTGTAATTGACAACAGCCTCACCTAGGGCTGTTGTGGGGCAGAAGGAGAAAGCATTGTCATTGGTCCAGCCTTGTACATACAGTCATGTGAAAAAGAAAGTACACCCACCCTCTTTTGAGTTCTGTGGGTTTACATATCAAGACACATCAGAAGATAGGAAAAATCATGTCATCTTTAGCAACTTAAAAGTAGGTAGATACACCCTCAGATGAACAACACATGACATATTACAGCATGTACAGCATGAAAGAGAGAGAGGGAGGGAGGGAGAGGGAGAATATCTTATCCAAACTGTGCTACCTCCATAAGAGAGTCCAATATTAAAGTAGCCACGGATTTCTCTTCATTGTCCTGCACAAAGAGTACTTCGACAACAGAATCTCTGTGAGAAAAAGAAAGCCTTGAGTAATTTATTTATTATATTTATTTATTGTGTTCATCACCTATCTCCCCGCAAGGTGACTTTAGGCAACTTACAATGTTAAAATGCAGAGACTGAAGCATGAATCTGGAGTATCTTCAGAATATTCAGGAATCCAGAAGATGTTACCCGTTCTGTCCTAGCTACCCAATTGATTTGAAAAGGATTATACTGACTTTTAGATGAAAGAACAGAATCCTGTGTCAGGCTGTATGCAGCCCACCATGGGTTCAGACACAGCCTACATCAAGCCCCCCCTCCTCCCCTTCCCATTCTGCTACCCAATTTGGTGGTCCAAATCTGCTTGTCCCATCTTTTCTCACTTCCCTCGCCCCACTGATTCAATGCTGTCCCTGGTACCCTATTGCCTTATTTGTGAATCTTCCTTCCTACTCAAGGCCCTCGATCTCTCTACTTCCCTTCCATCCCAAGCTGCAAACGCTCTTTGGGTAATAATACTTACTTAATTTTTATACTATCACTACTTTTTAAACTTTTTGATGTGGTCCCACTCGTTTGCAGTGTGGTTCCCAAATCCTGTTCAAAGGTTAGTAAGGCTTGATGAAATATATCTTGACAGTTGGGTAGGTTCAGAGCCAGATATTTAATCCTTTCACCAAACTTTTCCCCTTGTGCAACGCTTTAAACATTCTGAATAAGAGCAGCTTGGACATCTACAATATTCTACTCTTGCCTAGCAAACAAAATCTTATTGAGCGGGACTAAAAAAAATGTAATTGTCATAGCAAAAGTAATGCAAAAAAGGGACTGTCTCGCTAACCTGATTGATCCATTGATATGCAAAATCTTCTCTCCATCCAGTGGATAGTCTACATCGGGTGGTGGAGCTGGACGCTACAAAGGACAGACACACTCAGAAAATGAAACATTAAATTTAAGCAATTAAATTTGCTCTACTCAATTGAAACTTCTGTTTATTTACAACATACCTCAGCACTACCATCCATATCAAACTTTGCTTCCTGAATTTTCAGTCCCCGCTGGAGGTCGCTCACAAAACAAGTGCGAACTTTAGAGAGATATAAAAATAGCCTTTATATTATTCTCCTTCACTATTTGCAAGCCTCTTGTGAGATTTCTCAGAAAGAAATACATTTGTACTGATGTGATCTATCTTTTTGAATTATTCCCCTTTGCAAAGACTGATAAAAAGCCTGCTAGTGAGAGGCATATCATGCTAGCAAGATTTGGAGCAAAACTTGGGGGAAGGGATATAGTTGGCAGATTGTTCATTATGCACTGTGAACGAGAATGTAACATGAAGCAGCTGGTTTGCAAAATGGTAAGGAAAATTACACCTCAAAATGTCTGAGGTGGCAACATTAGCTGTTGCTGTTCAGATATATTTATGGAAGAAGCGGATTTAAAATTATCCCACTATTTTGTGAAAGTCTACTTCCATGCATTTAAAGATTTCTGAACATAGAACTAAACTAAAATGTGTACAAAGAAATGTATTTTACCCTTTATATCTTCTACAATGTCTTCTGGAACAGAACCTAAAATAACAGAAATACAATACATCTGGAATTAACACCTACTGAGGATATGAAATTCAAATAGACCATGCTGACTATTTAAGTGCAAATTAGCTAGAAAACTCTGCTTCAACATAAATTAAAAACACACACTGATAAGTCTAATGAACTGATAAGTTCAGTAATTAGGTTAGGGATTGCAACCAAGATATTTAAGAGTTTAGAGCTTAGAATACATGGATATCAAGCATAATGAAACTTTCCTAAATTAACAACTATTATTAGAAATAAGGGGATTCAGCACTGAAATCACTGCTTCTTAGGACAAGATTTATCTTTCCGTCCATCCATCCACCCATCCACTCCCCTCCCCCAGAACAGCTAAGATGAAAAGAAGTCTCCTTCTTCCAGCAGAGATCTTACCCATCACTGAGGTAAGGCTTTGTCCTTTGGTGGCTCCTGTATCTACTGTACTTTGCTCCAGCAACTGGTACTCTAGTTCTCTAGAGAGTATTCAGGAGAACAGGAGATATTTAGAAAACACCTGGCATTGATTCTCTGCCATCCATCCATCCCACGTTATGCATTTGCACAAGAGTATTTTCAGCCTTGTGACGTCATCAAATATATAATGGTTAACACACATTGTAGGAAACATTTTGAAGAAGAGACTGTTGGGATGCAATATTTTCAGCCCTCTTAACACTGCCGGTAGTAGTAGTGAAAGTGCTACATCTGCCCATTTATACTGAAGAATAATAAACAACTATGGTGATCAGTAGTCATCAACGGCATCCTCCTTGTATTAGCTTGATCATCATCTACATGCTGTCTATATTTATTACATCTTCTGAAAGTTAATTCCATAGTTAATCCCACCTATCTGCTGTATGAAAAAGCATAAAGCCCAGATTCTAGTATTACGCGGGAGAGATTTTCCTTATAAATTATCTAACTTGTATTTATGTAAACCAAGTATCCCCCGAACACCATGGACTACAACTATCATAATTCCCTTCCCACTCCTCATGTAACCGGCGCTTTTGAAATTCAAAAGGATTTGGAAGTAGGATGTTGTCTGCTTCTCTTCCAAACACTTGACAAAAACCCAGACTTTCCTAGCAAAATCATATTACTCTAAACCAGTGTTTCTCAAAAACCTCAGCAGCTTTTAAGACAGGTCCTTAATACTGAAGTCCTAGAATTTTGGGAATTGAAGTCCACGCAACTTAAATTTTGTTGAGGTTGAGAAACACTCACTACCAAAGTAGTTGATCTCTCCTTAATAAATGCCTTGATATTTTCTATCAACTTACTTGTGGATGGCTTTTCCTCCCAAAGGAAGAGCACCCCAGCAACTGAGGACAGGAATTCCTTCATAAACCTTCAAACAGTTAAGGATGTTTTGTTTTACAGTATTTCTTATTCAAAAGATGAGATACAAGCACACCACACACAAGTGTGCAATCACAGATGACAATATTACCAGAAGACAACATTCATTTTTTTATTTTGGTGTTTTTACAATTAATTTATAGTGGCCAACCATCTTGTAAGAGGCAGCTAAGCTAGGAATTAAAGGATCATGATACATTACAATTTTGGAACAACGGTAAAGTTTTTGTTCTGAATATGCTTTCTTTAAAAAAACATTGTTTACTAGTTTTAATTTCGTAATTTTAAAGGAAGATGCGTATGTTTTTTCTGCAACAAGAATTAATACTTACATGAAGAAATTTTGCTTGCAAGTATTTTATTTATAAATAGATAGCATTAGCTTCAAATCCCCAAAGCCCTGGCAATTTTCACTGCAGTGAAATAAAGCTGATTTTTATCTCAGGCTTCATGAATGAAATCTGAGGCATGACTTGAAGATACACAAAGCAACCAATTTGTGGAAGCTAAAATAAACCAAAAAGAAAAAAGCCTGGATCTTTTCACTGCTTGGATAGGAGATGATGGAAGAATGATGGGATCTCTGAATGTGGCAATAAAAACTTGTTTGGTTTTCTCTGCTCTGAACATCTCAAAACAGGCAGATTGTGGAACATTCCTCAGGACAGATGGAGTAACTCTACATCTTTTTCAGTATCAACTGAAGAGTCTTTGTTTTTCTAACATTCAATCCCACCCCCATTATTTCTGCTTCATTTACAAGTAGTCTTCAACTTACAACCACAATGAAGCCCAAAATTTATGTTAAGCGAGACACTTGCTAAGTGAATTTTATCCCGTTTTATGACCTTTCTTGCCACAGCTGTTAAAGTGAATCACTGCAGTTGTTAAATTAGTAACGTGGTTGTTAAGTGAGTCTGGCTTCCCCATTGAGTTTGCTTGTCAGCAGGTCGCAAAAGGAGATCACATGACCCTGGAATATAGCAACTGTTATAAATATGAGTCAATTGCCAAGCATCCAAATTTTGATCACCTGACGACTGGACTGCTGCGATGGTTGTGTGTGTGTGTGATAAACGGTCATAGGCCACTTTTTTCAGTGTGGTGGTTAACTTTGAATGGTCACTATGTTGTAAGTCAAGGACTATCTATATTTTGTTGCCTTTACCATTATTTTATTACCATTTGACCTACAATGGTTCATCGGATGAGTTTAAAGTTACAGGGGTACTGAAAAAAAAAAGACTTATGACCAATTCTCACTCTTACAACTCTTGCAGCATCCCTACAATTACGTGATCAAACTTTGGGTTTGTATTATTTATGATGACTGCTGTGTCCCGGGGTCTTGCAACCTTCTTAAGCAGCTTCTGACAAACAAAGCCAAGGGGGAAAGCCAGATCCACTTGATGACTTCATGATTGACTTAACTGTTACGCTGGCTTAACACTCAAGACAAAAAATGTTCTAAAACGGGACACAACTCACTTAACAACTGCCTTGCTTAGCAATGGAAATTTGGGGGTCAATTGTGGTTGTAACTGAGGACTACCTTTACATTTTATTTTCCTTTTATGCTGCAGAATGCCCTGGGAATATTTTCAGTTTAAAGCAGGGGTGTCAAACCCAATCCATGGCGGGCCATATCGTGACATATCGCGATGCTTTTGAGCTTTGTGGAGCCAGAGTGGGTGTGGCCTGCAGGGGCGGCATCTGGCCCACAGGCCGCCAGTTTGACAGGCCTGGTTTAAAGTGTAAATTGCCTTAATTGGTTTAAATAAAAGTAGGATATTTGACAAAGAAAATCTTTTGCCCAGAAGTCAAAGTTCTGGGGAGTCCATTTTGTCGGGCTTAGGATACTTGCTTCCTGACTAATAGAATTAAAAGAGGTTTTAAAAAGATACAGGTAACACCAGGCTCTCTGTATAACCGCAATCCAAAACCATTGCAGAATTAATTCCAAGTGTCAGAAGAGACATCAGATGACTTGGTGCAAACAACACTGAAGGAACCTGGAAGGAATACAGAAGTATATATTTTAAATATTCTGCAGGGTGTCTGTGATCATTTGGAGACACTGCCATTATCAGAAACCCAAATTCAATATATTCTGAACTCCTGCCTATGGAAAGTCTGTTGCTTGAACTTGGATCAGCTTTTGGACCAAGTTCATAGGTCCAACTTGGACCACCCACCAAGCTGAGACCTTTGTGCTGTGTTCCAACAATGCATCTGCCTGTTACTTTGGATTTTGATTACTTCAAACTCCTTCCAGGCCAAGCTTCCAAGGGATTTGGGACTACTCAAAACTGTGCATGTGTCTACATACATGCCTGCCCCTCCCACAAAACCATCCCCTCTTTCTCCCTACCACCCACTCTGGGACGCGGAGACATTCTGGGACATCTGGAACTCCAAGAACCAGTCGTAATCATCATTTGATCATACGTTGAAGACTACCTTCAACAGATCCAGATCCAGAATTTTATGATCCCTTAGTGACTGGGAAGTTATTAAAAATTGGTGCATAGTAGCTTTAATCACAGGTGAATAAAGAAAACCTGACAACTGTTAAAACTGTCATCTACAGCAAGTAAGTTGGCATGTCTTACTGCACCTCAAAATACTTGAAAAGCACTTTTGTGAGCGTCTCTCTGAAATGAGAAGGGCACAATACGGATTCCACGATCACAACCCGGCGGTCTCGGGGGTTGACCAGCAAATGCCTGAAAAATAAATATTATCAGAAAACTGAATACAATTTTGTTCTTCTGTGCCTTTGTATACAAATTAATTATTTGTGCAGTTTTTAAGAAGATTGCAATCCTAGGTAGAATTGCTTAGTTTAGGATGGATTACTGAATATAGCATTTTATTAATGATCATTGTAAATTGCTTCAGTGCCTTGGGATATGAGCTGTCTATAATCCATGAATGAATAAAATAAATTACAATAGAATAAATTTATCTAAGTACAATGAAGCTTAACTTGTAAATAGATATGCAAACAGATGGGAACCAAAACAATGAGCAATGCCAGGTATTGGAATACTGACTCATAGGTCAGAAATTTAATTGGAAGGAGATATACTACCTTCCCATTTTGATTGCTTTAGACAAACATTCTATAATGAGAAGATTCACACATGCCTGAGCTTCAGAGAAATAAGTATATTGAGGTTGATGCTTAATTTCAGTTATATTTGCTTATATTCATTTTTTTGTGTGTTGAAGAGAAATCCAGACTTGAAGAGAAAAAAAATGGTTCAGAGTAAGCATAGGTGAACAAGTCCTTTAAAAAGCTTTCCCTTAGCTAGAAAGCAGTTACAAAATCCTAGGAAGATCTGTGCTTGATGCTTATATAAATGTATGAATTTGTATTGTGAAATGACATTCACATTTTTAATTATATTGCAAATCACATCCTGTCTTTTTGTACATTTTAAAACCTATAAGCCATAACAGTGAAGTGAACAGCTGAGGTCACTAATCAGGCTTAGCCAATTTGTTAAGTAAGTTACAAGAGCTGGACTCATAATCAAGCTAGCTTATATGGAAATAAAATGTTTGACAGCTTGACCCTAGCAGTGATGCCTGGGTTTCAGATTGTCGCATCAGAGTATTATAAGCCAAAATGATTATAATATTTATATTGGTTGGTGTTTAAGAAGGTGAGTAAGAATAGGCTTATTAGCTATCAAAAAGTCTGATACAATTCTAAGAGTGCACATTGTAGGTTTTGGATAGTAACTATATCGTAGTATCAAATCCTAGGATAGGAAATGGAAGCTTTGTAATACATAACACAACCTTATTGATATCTTACCTCATCCAATATCTAAGCAATCTCTTTGCAGAACTTGAGACTACCTATCCCAACAACCCATCCCAGAAATACTTAGTGCAGTATCTCCTACCTGAAATAAAGCATGTGAATGAATTCCTTCAGATATGAATATAATTCTTCTGTATTGATGTTATATTGAACAACTCTGATAGGCTGTGAATTAAAAAAACATAGTAGTTTTAAATATTGTAAAATTTATTTAGCATTTGTTAATTATTGTATGCACACACAATCCATTTAAGTAATGATAGATTTATGAATTTTATGAGCTCCTCTTTGAACAAGTCTCTCTTGGGAAATGCCCAACCAAGCAGGGAGGGGGAAGGGAGTAGCTACAAGAAATTCAGCACTGATCCCCCCTAAACTCCATGGAACCTTATCTATCTGTTTCCAAGGCAAGCAGTCTGGGGATATTCCTGTATTATAGGCAGAATACAACAAAGTACTTAGCTTAAACTCCATACATGTGGATCTGGTTGTTTGTACCTAACAGTAGCACATATTAATAATCCAGTGCTACCATGCAACCAACAGGGGTTCTTTATCTCAGTCTGGCACTTCGTTGTATAGTTGCAAGTAATATTACTTCTATACATATCACATTTTAGATAGGGGGATGTGCAATATTATGATTGTCACTCAGCAACCAAGAAAGTTGCTTGTAAGGCTTACACGGTTTAAATATTTTTTTTTAAATTTTTGGTAGCATTAAAAATAGCAACCTTATAATATGTGAATAATATCAACGACACAGCACAGGATATTGATGTTTCCTCCTCCACTTTTAAAACGATTCCCATTTTCTTTCACTCTAGCATCCCTCAATATATATTTAATATATAAAGGGAAAATATACAACCTTAAATGATCAGCCTTGTATCATTTGCTCATATGGAGCCATGGTTTGTCATGTTCTGCCCAGACTGTGGCTTCCTGACCTGAATATAGTTTTCAATTAAGGACATTGAGATATTCTGAGACCCCTATTTTCCTAAGCATGTTCCATAACCTGATGTAGTCAAAACAATAAAATGAAACAGATATTGACATTTCAATTTGTTTTTTCCAATGTGAAAGAAATTCCTAATGTTTAAAAAAGTTCCACTTGTAATAAAATGTAACCTTAATGAAAACCTTTGAATATAAATGGAAACTTGTTTCTTAGGACATTTTAGTTTTAAAGCAACCATAAATAGAGTGCTATAAATAGTGGTAAACAGGACAAGAGTGACCCTTCTGACTAGGAGGAAAGACCAAGTTACCAAAGAGTCTTGATACTTCAAGGACAAGATTCCTAGCAAACTATTAGCATATTAGCTCCTACTATGAGATAAAGTGATCACATTTTTGTAATGTTTCGTCATTAAAAATACAGAGCCTCCCCCTCAATTTATCTTTGCTGCACAATAACTATATTTTTTCTGAACTTTATTGCTCATAAATCAACATTTAAGTATTTGTAACCTATATGCTCCTGAAACCTTTACTGTTATTTCTTGGCTCTCAAGGCTTAGGCTTCAATAATTTATTGTATCAATAAATATTACATTTACACAATTGTTTGGATCTTTTCCAATTCTTTTGGTAAGTTCACTTGTTGCTGTTTCTATCCCATCATTTACTTAGGATGTATCATGTCTCTTATTCCTCAGTCTTTTCTAAAGCCATTCTGAAAATCTGGGAAATCCCTTTCCATGTTGGGCTCTAATCTGCATTGGATGATCCTAAACATTATTTTGCTAGCATGGGAAATTAAGTATACTGTTTGATAATCTGCATACTGTGTTAATTAAGTCTCCTTACTGTTGTATTGGTAGGCAGACAGAATTTTTCTAATCTGTTAGCCACATTCTCCAGATTTGCTAGCATAGTTAAATTAGAATATTTACTGATTTGCCATTGGCAATTTCCACCATTTGTTTTGATACTCCCATAATCATATTTTCTTAAAGATTACCTTTGGAACACCAGGTTTCTTTATTTCACTAGGTATGACACATCTGGGTCCTGTTTCTCCTGCAAAGCCACATCTGGAAAATTAAAAATGTTAGAATACATACATATTCTGGTATGTATGGTGCACCAATCTGGTAATCTTACTAAGAACCAATTTAAATACTTCATGCCAGAGCAAAGTAAAATTAAAATTTTCTGAATCTAAAGTAATATTAAAAACAACTTTTATATATCCAAGAACATTGGAACATTTCCCCTTTGTTATTTTGCAGTATAGCACATATTCTACAACTATACTTAAGGGAAGTGTATGATAACATTTTAAATTTAAAATATCATTATAAGCATGGTTTGGGAAAAATATCTCTGCTAGAGATTTAAAAAATTATGGCTTTAAAAATAGAAAAAAATAGTTACAAGAATTTATGGGGTTAATTCAACACAATTTAACACAATAAATCAACAGAGTCTAATAGATTAATGGATTTTGTATGCCTCAAGTAATTCTCGATCATGCTCCTGATTCATGGCTCTAATAAGGCTAAATCTAAGGAACCTATATTTTGCAGTGCACAATGGCTAGCTGGAATTTTAAAAGAAAAATAACTGTAATTTCAAGTTCTGAATAAGTGATAATCAGAAACACTAATTAGTATGGTGTTCTGCACTATAAAGCTAGGGCCTAGTGTTCTGTTAACATGATAAGTGACTGGGTTTACATTTCACACTACCAGTGGTGTCAAACTGGTGGCCTGTGGGCCAGATGCATTATGTGCAGGCCATGCCCACCCCAGCTCTGTGAAGGGGAAAAATACCACAATACGTGATGACAACGTGACACCGCGAGTTTGACATGTGTACTAAACCAAAGCCAAACACTCACATTAGTTAATAATGTATAACTTCAGTCATTTTAACCCATGATATAGCTTGAAATTGTATGAATCTGCAGTACTACATTTCCCCACAAATCATAGCTTGTGCAATTCAGCCACAATAAGTCTGCCTTACGTGACACATGACAAATAGAGTTTTAAACCCAGATTCTTTACACACAATTCACTCAGATAACTGGAACTCAGTTCTCTTTCTCTCTCCCTTCTCTTTTACAATAGTGTGCATTTTATAGTGTACTAATAAATTAAATTATATTTAACTGAATTTTAATGGAATGGGGTTTTTTGTTTAAATGCATTTTTTAAATTTCTTAACTGTTTTTAAATTAACTGGCCTTAATCTAATTGTTTTAATTGGATTTTAATTACCTTGTATGTTGTGGCTGTACACGGCCCGAGTCCCTTTGGGAGAGGGGGCAGTATATAAATTAAATTAATAAATTAATAAATTAATAAATAATACATAAGTGCATTGATTATGTTACCTAGATTAGTAATAAAACATCTGGAAGAAAACCAGCGAGTTCAGAGAGCACCACATTACATTGTGCACCAGATCGCATAAGCAATGCATCTCCATCTGGAATATTTCTGAGCAAAATCAGGCAAGATGTCCAATCAATCCCTGGTCAACTAGAACTCTGTGACTGGGTTTGTCCCCAACTAAATATGGTAGGTAGGTAGGATAAGCTAACTTAAAGCAACCCAACTGATAGCTATGGTTTTGGAAATTTAGTGATTGAATTAATTCAATTAACTGTGGTTCAATTAACTATAAACCATCTTGTACAAAGGGCAACCCCAGCTCAGTCTTCGTCATGAACTCTCAAGCGAAGTTCTTGCATTGCAGCATAGCGCGGTTCAGTATGACGCGAGTCATCATATTTTGGACTAACATATGCAAAAACAGGTATTATGGATAGAAAAGAGTAGTAGTTCACGGTCAACGATTCTGGGAACTCAGTCAGCGTTTATTTATTCAATGAAGCCCGGTTAAGAACCCAAATCAGTCATGAGCAAACCTATCCTTTCCATTCAACCCCTTGGGAAAAAGCGAGGCGACGGTGGCGGCGGAGGAATACAATTGCAACGCGCAACCGGAGCAAAAACAGCGCGTAGCAATACGATATCAAACCAAGCGATGAATCAAATACGAGGGCGAGAGAGAAAACAGGTGCGCAGTCACACAAAAAGCAGGGCTAAAGCGATTTGGGGAGAGGGGAGGAAACTATCTTACTTGGTGAAGGCCGCGCCCAGATCGATCACCACGGCGGTTTTTTCCCCGCCGCTGCCGAGACCCTCGTAAAGCGGCATTGCAGCGACTCTCTCGCTGAGAGGGAAAAGGATGAGCAAACAAAAGAACAACAACAACAACAACAAAGGGTGTGGGATAGGAAAAACAAGAAGGATGAGGGCTTTCTCTCCCGGCCGGCGCGTGACGCTAAAGGGCCGAGAGAGGCGGGTCGGGGTCCTTCCATTGTAGTCGGCGCGAAAATAAGCTGTCTGCTTTTGCGCCTGGTCTCAGAAATTATTTGGTGATTGTGTGGATTGTTCGTATAGCTGTTTTCCCCCTCGCTTTCATTGCTACTCTCGGCTGTCTCCCGGTCCCAGATTCTCTCCTGCCTCCCTTTCCTAGGGCATAAAATGGGTTAGAGATAGGGAACAAGCAACTGATACCTCAGGGGTATCTCCTTTCTGCTTACACTTGGTGACTTCCTCTCAAACCTTAGGATTCTATGGCGTTATAAAATGGTTTTTTTTTTTCATTATTGAAATTATTCTGCAGCTCGCACTGAAACTCTCTTTTGGAAATGGAAAGGAAAAAAACGAGGCACATCACAGTTATGGCAAACTTGGCAGGGAGAAAAGATACAATGTCTTTATTATTAAATTTATGTGTTGTCAGACTTCTAGTGACTCTGGATAGTTTACAATGTTACAAACATTTGAGATTAAACAAAATGCAAAAAATAACAAACCAAACCAACACAAAATAAAAGACAGTGCCAAAAAAAAAAAAAAAAAACCCCAACCTTGGAGGGGAGAAA